>CAUYSK010123479.1:0-95684 GCA_963575035.1 Avahi laniger
TATAATTACTTCAATAAACTTGTTTTGAAGAAAATAAATTTGGAATTATAGAAAATTAATATGTTTACTTGTCTATAACTTTCTTTCTTTCATTATTATTTCAACATATTAAGATGGTACAAATATTTTTGGTGACATGGAACACTTTTGTAATGCTTGAATTACAGCTATAAGTGCGCCCATCACCGAAATAGTGTTCATTGTACCCATGAGATACGTTCCACCCGTCCCCTCCTTGCCCTCCCCCTTGCTTGATTTCCAGTGAATTTTAATTCCCTCTATGCACATGTGCGCTCATCGGTTAGTTCCAGTTTAATAGTGAGTACATGTGGTGTTTTCTTTTTTCCACTCTTGAGATACTTCACTTAGGATAATGGTCTCCAGTTCCATCCAAATTGTTGCAAAATGCATTAATTAATACCTTTTTATGGCTGAGTAGTACTCCATGACACACATATACCATATTTTGTTAAATCCACTCATGAATTGATGGGCACTTGCGTTGATTCCACATCTTTGCAATTGTAAATTATGTTGCAATAAAAATTTGAGTGCAGGTTTCTTTTTGATAAAATGATTTCTTATTGGCATGGATTTATAAAATTATAATAGTGCAATAGGTAGAATAATGACCATGATAGATGTCTATCTCCTAATTCCTGGGACCTGTGAATATGGCATATTACATGGCAAAAGGGAATTAAGTTTACAGAAAGGATAGAAGTTTCTAATCAGCTGACCTTGAGATAGGAACATTATCCTGATTATCTAGATCCTTACAAAGTGGAAGAGAATCAGAAAACAAAACCAGAAGGAATGAAGCATGAGACAGACTCTGTCTGACACTGCTGTCTTTGAAGATGGAGAAAGACCATAAGCCAAGGAATATGTCCTCCAGATGCCGGAAGGACAAAGAGACGGTTTATTTATCAGAGCCACTAGAAAGGAATACAGCCCTGCCAACACTCTGGACTTTTGCCACCACTCATTTCAGTCTTCCGAATTGCAAACCTTTCAGATAATAAGTTTGTGTTCAAGCTGCCAAATTTGTGGTAATTTGTTACAGCAGCAATAAAGACCTAGTACACTTGGTTTACACCCTACATTATAATTCTCACATTCTCTCCTATGGAACACAAATGAATTTTTAAGCTGTTATTTAGTAGTATGGTATTTGATGCATTTTATATATATTTACAATACCCTCAATATTACTAAACTTTGGCAAATAGTTGATCTATTGGTTTCATTAAACCCGCCAGACACTGAAAGTTTAATATAATAGATGTTAGAACAAATGTGCCCAAGGTTTCTTTAGTTATCTTACTAAACTTTCCTCTCATAAAAACTATGTTATTCTGTGTTAGCTATTGTCAAAAAGAAACAGAATTGGACACTAGTAAAAGGTGACAGGATAGATTTTATTATTGTTATTGCAGTAAATGAAAGAGCTAAGCTCAATTCCAAATATGGCAAAGATAGCTGGGGATTTATAACCAATGAGCAGAACGAATGGAAAATTACTAAAAGAGGACATCAAGGTTCGAGATATTCTTCTTGAATTGGCTTAACATGATTGTTACTAAAGGCAGGCCAAAGACTTAGACGTTAAGAGTGGAGGATGCAGAACTTGATCAAATATCAAGGATGGGGGGACAACTTAGCAAGATTCTTGCTAATTGTGCTTGCCAAGATCAGAGATAGACACGAAAGACCAAAGTTAGGACCTAGTGAAGAATAGGGCTCTTGGCTCAGAGGAGCCTAACTAAAGTTTAGTCAAGGAGATAGTCTTTGTCTCTATATTATTAAAATATTCATCATGATAAACTTATCTTGTTTAAAACAGATACCATAAGAAGTAGGAAGAATTATCTCTAACTACACAGATTGGTGTTCAATCAAATATAATGTAAGCCACATGTGTAAGTTTACATTTTACAGTAGCAGCATTAAAAACAAAAGAAACAAATACATCAGGATTAAAAATAGGTTTTACTTAACACAATATACATGCTCCTCAGCTTTACTCCTTCATCTTCATTCATCTGATTTGTTTTTAAAATCAGGAATATATAGTGAGAAGCACTTTTTTCAAACAGTCTCTCTCCCAACATTTACACCACTTCTCTTTCCTAGTTTGATCACTGAACAACTGATGTATTCATGGCATTCTACTCTTCTCGGTTTATACTGACTTGTGAATTTTCAAATTCTTTCAAATATATTAAGTATGTCTGCTTATAATTTTACATCTTTAGAGGTTAAACACTAAAACTGGTTTATGAAGTATCTATATATGTTCCATACTGTGAGTAGATGAGACAGTCAGTGAATTCAGTGGCTATTATAGATGCTGAACCACAGCACCCTTCACAGTACTCAAAATAGCTGCAGATCTTTTCTCTTCTAGCCAAGGAAGATAGTCACTAAAGTCAACCTCTGTTGTAGTAAGTGTATGTCTTCTTCATGTTCAAAAGGCTGGGAAATTTAACTTTAATCTGTAGAAAAGCAAGTTAATGCTTTTTTGGTCTTAGTCTGATACTCAGAATACATTTACTGTGGTATCTGCAGGTACTATTTTCATATGGAAAAGACAGAAGTAGTAGAAATAGTAAAGCCCTGTTTTAGGACAATTTTGATTGATGTATGCATTATATGTGTAGAAAAATCAGAATCGCTGGTAATGGTGGAATGATTATGGGAATTAGCTGAATTAATGACCTCCCTATATCTGCACCCTTTGCCCTATAATTTTGTGGTTTCCTTCTACTCCAACACTCATCTTGGCCATGTGATTCACTTTGTCCAGTGGGATCTCAGCAAACATGGTAGAAGTTTAAAAACTACATGTGTATTTCTGCCTTCCTTCTGGCAAAATTTGTCCTGCTCACTTTCGTTCTTCACCAAAGCTACCAGACACTAGGCTGCTGTAGGCAGAGGCTCATGCAATTGAAAGGAGTTCATCTAGTTGTCCCAGCCAAGGCCACCCGGATAATCTGACAGCTAGTGTACTGCCAAACATAGGGAAGTGCACTGAGAGAACAGTGGACAGTGGACTTCATGAAACTTGAGTTGAGATGCCCAAGTTTTCCATTTGTGTCCTAAAGTGGTCTCTGATAAATTTCCTACATGGTAGGCAAATCTATATCTTGAAATATGTTATATATTAGAGATTGGAGAGAATGATAGTCACCAGCTTTTAGGCAGAGCCTCCACACCAGTTATAAAAAAGGATCATTCTGTTTATTACTATTTCCATCTCTTCCTCTGAGTTATTTCTATACTCTAAAAAACAAAAGTCAAATTCAAAATCCACTATTAAACCCTAAAGTGTAAGTAGGATTGGCTGGGTAGAGCTTTCCCAAGAAAGAACCACATGGAAGTATGTCCTGCAACAAAAAGATAATAGTACAATTCTCCTCTCACTAGAGGTGGGATATTGCACTATGTAGGCTTAGTCTTGGATGCCGCTGCTAGCACAACAGATAATAAGCACATTCTTTTAGCTAGACTGGTTGTTTCCAGATCCTTGTGATTGCCGGCGTAAGATCCTGGGGATAGAATAAGACCTATGTGGAAATCTGCAGCATTGAAGTTTGGACCCAAGCTCCTTGTGGAAGAGGGAACGATTCTTCTCCTCTTTCCTTAATAAGCTATGTGTTAATTGAGGTACGCCATTTATAAACTCCCCAAACAGGAAGAGAATATCAGCCTGTAAAGTAGAAGAGGGCATTATTTATTTAACATATATAAATAATTATATGGTGAAAAGAAGTCTTCGCTCTGTAAAAGAAAGATGACATATGGCTTCCCGTATATGTGACTGTCAAAACCTCATTCCAGAACTCTGGCCTATTTTCTCCATCTTTTGCATTTATCACATCTTTAGAGATTTATAGTCTCTGAATTTCAGATTTTGAAAGTGTAGTGGTTATAACCATGAATAAAATATGCTGGTGTACAAGTTATTAATCTCTCATGCTATTCTGGCAGCTGTGTGGGGTCTAGCTGAATTTAAATGATGAAAGCATTGTCATTCAGTACAACAATTACTATTTAAAATCCTTTATCACAACTTTTTAAAATAAGCTTTCGAGTTTGTTTGGATACCTGCTCCAGAATTTTAGTAAGTCTATTCCTTTTCTCAGTGATCTGAAAGACTGCAATATTTAATGAGAAATGTTCACTCCTGAGAAAAAAGAATTTTATTTAAAATCTTAAGAAACTTGTGTTCATCTGAGATGAGGAAAGGGATAATTATCGAATGCAACAAAATGCAGTAGGATGCATTAAGTCAATTTTAATATGCAGAAGACGGGGAGATATAAATTCTAAATGATTTTAGGTACAATGCCGGAAACATAACATGCTCATAGTTTTCCAAGTAAGATTAAATTTTAATAATATTTCTTTATAAGTATGCTTGAATTAAACTGATTTACATTCTGGTTTTATCACAAAGATAGTCTCAAATTTTCAATTAATTTAACTTATCAATTTATGAACTGACTATATGAATTTCTGTGTATTCTCTATTCCAAGAGCATATAAAAATAAATATACAATTATAATACTATAAGATATATGAGAAATATATGCAAATTTCTTTCATAGTTTGAAAATTTGATATATTCCTTAATAAAGTTTTATAAATGTGACATAATAATACTTTTCTAAAGTGTTGTTTCCTTATGCATTTTTATAACTTAAATATACTAGATTTTAATAGCTAAAAGCACCTACACAAAATAAAATCTATAGAAACACATGAGTTGATGTAAATATTGACATATATTATTTTTCTTATTTAGAGTGAAATCTATTTACCAATCTTAGATAATTTTAGTTCTATGACTGTGTATTTTTTAAACTGGAATTTGTCTTTTGCTGATTAAATATTTATTTCTATCCCTCTTGAACAGCTTCTGAATAGATTTTCAATCAGCCTTTGGACTAATCATGGTTTATTTATTAAGGACAATTGAATTCTTCAGATAAAAGTGTTTTCTATTCCGTTACTGCTTTTGTTAAGAAGGCAATAAAGTTCAGATGTGCTGTTATAAGAAACATCCACACTGTACACTTTTATAAAACGACATTCTCACGTGCCTCTAAATATTTCAGAACCTCTTGTTCTATTGCCTCTTATTTTCAAACTCACTCTTCAAGATTCTATTTTATGATGCAGGGTTAGGCTTCTGAAAACTACATTCCTTCTTTGCCAGCTGTTAGTTTCCATGAAGCAGGGACCGTGGTGAGAAACTGGAAACCTAAAGGAAGGCACTTGATCCTTTCTGTTTGCTCCGTTTTCCTGTAGCATCACCCCACTGTGCTTCTTCACCCTGGCGGGGTCTTTTGTTACAGTAATAGCAGGTAATTTCAGTTTGCAGTTTGAGGAATCATGCTTCCAGAATCAGTCTTATCTCATTTTCTTTCGGTAGCTACCAGCCAGCCAGTTCCACGTCCTCAGAAGTCTGGACTGGCCTTTCCTTTGAACAGGTGGAGTTGAGCACTTGACTTTGGACTGCTAGCTGGTGCACTCCTCCCCAGAGAGCTCCAAATCCCCGTTTGCCAGGCCTCTCCTCCAGTCGTTAATCATTCAAACCTCTTGGTGGTCTTCCTTCAGCCCTATTTCCTGCAATTACTACTTCTATAATGCCATAATGCACCCCTTTTTGTCCTTTCGGTTCTCCAATTCCTAGTTAACAATACTTTGACTTTTTCGGTAGTGTAATTGGAGTGGATTGTGTCTCCTGACTGGAGCCGGATTAACATCCCTGTGGATGGCTAACTGAATGTGGACGGTGTAACTGGAAGAACACGATATAATCATGAGTCGTCCTTATTGGAAGAAGAATTAGTTTTTCACTTAACTAATACTGGGTCGCAAATTAAAACAAGATAAATAAATTGACATGCAGGCTTGGTGGCAGGAATGGAAACTTTTGAAACAACTGGGACTTTTTCAAGTTAGACAAGGCTGTAACAAAATTTATAGGGCATGATGTCAGAAACCAAGAATATAATGTAAGGAAAATGTATTTCTGAGGGAAATGTACAGAAATGAGGAGCGTTTAATAATCAATCCAGTTTCTCTACCTTAATCTCAAGATAAAGACCACAATCTTAAAAGGTATTTTTACCCCAGTTTCTAGAACAATATTATAAACAGACCTACATAAGAATTACAATACTTAGGTGGTATCTTGAATCACAGATATGCTTACAAGGTGGGATTTGTGATTGTTAAGGGAGTACTAACTCAATGTAAATGGCACAGGAATTAAAATATAACGAGCTGTTCCTCTGTGCTTGGCCCTAGGTTCTAGATGTTTCCTTAATATATATTGCCATACTTTGGGAATAAAAAGATTACCCACTGATAATAGATAAGATTATTTTAAAATTTGAATTTCTTCTAATCTCAGAAGTTTCTAATTTGGATAAAGGTATTTGCTTAAGCTTTAAAGCAAGTTAAAATTCAATTACATTAGCAATAATTACAAAAACTATAGTGATAATAACTATGCTAGTATAGTAATGCTAGCTACCATATTCTGAGCTTTTTTGTTTTTTGTAGTTGCTCTATTAAGTAGTTTGCATTTCTTATCTCATTTATTCTTCACAGGAAATGTAATAAACTTATTATCACTCTTTTCAAAAGAAGCTTACATGTATAAAATAATTTACAGAGGATTTTGCAGTAATTGACTAAGTCAGGATTGAAACCCAGGATTCTTCTTTTGTTTGTTTTTGTTTTGGTTTGGTTCTTTAAATTACAAAGTCTTTGTTTTTTAAAATCGCTTTTTAATCTATTGTCCAATTATGTGTCTAAAGATAAATGGCTTTTTACCTAGTTTTCAAATATATTTTGTGGTTATCGTATGATCTGTTATCAGCCACTCCACTGATTGCAGTCAAATGACTGCTTCTCTGGCCCAGTGGTATGGCACTAGTCCTGTCTACCTTAATGTGGCCCTGCTTTTAGTTTTCCTCTTTTCGCCTGAACTCAAAGCCTCCTTCTCATTTCTGAAGGCCGATATTCCTACTTTTGCTTATGTCACTGCATTCAGGGAAGTTAGCGTCTGTGAAGAGTCGCTACATCTGCGCAGTTTAACTGAAAAACTGAACTGGGGTTATTCACTCATATTTTGTGTCCCAGAGTCCTAGTGGGCCACGAACTGTACGCTAAGTCTTATTAACATTCCAACACTTATGTGAGGAATGTGAAATAGTGCTCATATTAATTCTCTAGGTGATAAACAGTAGGAAAATCCATACAATTGAGGGTGCCAAATCTAGATTTTATAATTTTGCTTAGAATAGATTTGCCTCTGTATGGATTAAACATATATCAATTCAACTCAATTGAATATCTATAAATGCAGAGTATTTTGCTGGAAAGTATGGATTATACAGCAGAAAGAAACAGCCATGTATTCAAGGAGCTTACACTCAATGCACTAGCTAACAATGCAAACCCGATTTTGCCAAATTAAATGCCGTAACTTCCCTCAGAGAAACCATTTCTTGATATTACCTGCCAGTAAATTAGTTTTCCCCTTGCCATTTGCAAACATGCACGTTTTTCACTAAAATTATATTTAGTTACATCGTTTTTCTTTTTAATGTTGTGGGTAATCACCCTAAAGATGAAATCCCTTTTATTAATATGTAAATACACTCTAAACAATTGGCTAGGCCATGTAGTTTTTCTAGCTAAGACAATGAAGACACACTTACATTTAAACACATGCAAACAAATACTCACACACATACCAAACACAAATGAAAATAGTAATACATAAAGGACAACTAATAATTACATAAATTTTTTTCTTAATTGGAAGTAGACACATCTCAGGAGAGGCTACAGATAATGTAGTTGTCCAGGTAAACATGATGGTTTATTATTTATTACTCTAGAGAAAATAGTATAATATGGTTTTTTTCCTCCTCATTTGAAAATAAAAGAACATGGGCACTTCATGAATTGTCTAGTGTTTTGAATTTGGATTTTCAAAAGTGTTGTTTGATTCAATAATTTTTATATAAAATGATAAAACAAGTAAAGATAAATAGTAAAATGATTTCAGAACCAGTTTCTCTCAACTATAGGAGGCTGATATCATGCATTGCTCATCAAAAATGATGTCAGCCATTTTCAGGTGTGTTTTTGTTTTGTTTTTAATTTAATGTTTTGTAAATATCTAACCAAATACTCTTTGTAACAGCTAATGAAACACTAAACCCAAGAAACAATAAACAACATGAGAATCAGTCAATACTATTGTCTGTACTCAGCTCACGACTGGACACTATCATCATCATAAGTTTCTCATGCCATCTCCCTGCTTCCAGGTTGGTCAGGCTCTTCTATCTGCCTGGAATTCCTTTTGTAAAATTAATGATGTCTTAATTACCTTTCAAAGTACAATCTAGCCATCTTCTTTGGAAATCATTTTTTTATTTCCTTGGGCTAACATTAAGATACTTTGTCTTTTGACCACCAGTATACCTTGTGCATACTGTGATTACTGTACTTGACAGTAATTACTCATTTAAATATCTCTCTCCCTGACCAGTCTCTCTATTACTTTAGGGCACCGCCAGCCTCAGTCCCTATCCTTGTTCCCCTGCACCCAGAGCACTGCTTAGCATATTGAAAACAAAAACAAAACCAACAACAAAAATCTGTTGAAAAATGAATGAACACAAATACAATTAAGTGGGCAAACTTACAGTGAGCACATAAGATGATTTGAAAGACTCTTTGCAACCTTTAAGAAACATCATTACTTTTTAAAAAATATCAGAAAGGTGCTAAAATAAAATACACTTCCTGTAATTGAACAATAGATTTATTTATCTCATTTCTTTTTAACATGTCTGATCGTTATTTTTCAATTTTCCTTCAACAAATTAAATTGATGTAAAACAGTTTTGCTTTGATTAATTCACAGTATATGCATAATTTGGACTTGATATCATTTTAAAAGTCTCATTATAATATATTGTATCATTTTCTGCTCTTTGGGAAACAGTGGAAAAGATATCAGGTCACTAGCCCTCCTCTCTTTTTTTTTTTTTTTGAAAGAAAAAAAAAATACCAGACAAGGACACATCCTTAGAACACAGACAATATGAAAGGGGAAAGAACGTATTATACATGAAATGATTTGAGTCCCAGTTCTGGTCTATTTCATCACTAATAAGAAAATTCCTACAGATATCCCATTATGAACAGTTCTTCTGAGTCGACTTCACATGAAAGACTGCGAGATTAGACCCTGAGGCATATCGTCTCCAAACCATGCAAGGACACCTGGAGCGCCACAAATAATTTAACTGGCCACGTTTTGAGTTTTCCTGCTAATGCTGCAGTATATCATTTTCATGCTTCCTGTTACCAGTGAAAGAACTGTGGTAGCAGGTTGAGAGTAAAAATTGGAATGAAGAAAAGGTAAGAAGAATGACCTAACAAAAATGCTTCTGTCTACAAGAGGCGTTCAAATAAAAAGCTAGGCTCACTGTTTTCAGTTAACCCTTGCCCACCCACTCCCCCCAAATCCCACATGCCTCCAAATTCTAATTATCTGCAACCCATTTTGGTAACTAGACCATGATGTATTCAAACTATTGGCCTTTTCCTTCAAAGTAGAGGTCTAGGAGTAAAGATAAAATATCTAATAATATGCAATCAGAGCTATTTTTCTCATGGCTCCTTTTTTTCTGGACACCTCTACATTAGAAGTTATTTTTAATATGCTTTGTTTACAAAAATTTGAATGTACTCAATAAATGATAAGGAAAAGAATTTTGGTGTTGGTGAGTTCTAGTGAAGGGGCTCCGACCTCTATCCCAGGCAGAGTCATGGGTGGGAACATCGAATTCTCAATCAAATTTTTATATCAGACAACTGAAGGGAGACTGCATCCTTTCCAAAGTTCCCAATAATGCAACAAATCTTCAGAATTTCCTGAACACTGCATCACAGTAAAGCGAATATTTGTGTGGGATATGTAAGCAAAGGGGACCTTCTCTATTTGAGTTAATGGAGTAAAAATTTGCCTTCTAGTAGGGTGAAAAAAATCTTATTTTTGATTCTTTTCTTATTCTCCCCTCCTGCAGTCTCAAATCTGGCTTAGCCTTACTTTTTCCAGCGCCACCCTCGTGAGCCAAGCGATTATGAACACTTCTCTGGCCCCAAACCTGCTAACAGTGTCTCACGTACCCGAGTCTTTCCCCATCATTTCCTCAATGAAGAATGCTCATCATTTTCCATTATTAATGTATCTGAAGTATTTATCAGACATGGCATTATACCATATAAAAGCTTCTAGATAAAATTCATGCTCCTTGGCAGTGTAATAGATATCTTTTATAATCTTGTCCCTACCTACTTTTCCAGTACTATTTTGCAACAATATCCTTTCTATCTATCTAGATTCTGATTAGGTTTAATATAACCTCTGTGAAGCCACCTACATTCTCTTTCATTGGACAAATAGTCTCTCCTCTTTCTTTTGAAATTTCGTTATCCTTCAATATCTAGATCAAATTCAATCCCTTTCACAGTTTCTCCCAATACTATTTAGCATTGATTAATTTTTTCTTTGAACTCCTAAGTATATTGTTGCAGCACCTCTTTTAGCCATTGTCATTGTCATCAGAATCATCATCAATATTTACCCTTTATCCTTCTTATAATGTTATAACCGTTTGCTCAGCAGAGACTACATTTAGTCAGTGCTTAGTAGGGGGTTTAACTCCAAGTGCCTAGCCTGGTGCTTTGCATAAAGCAAGCATTCAATATGCTGCATCGAATGAATAAAAGGCAACTGAATTTTCATTTTCCGAACAAAGACTTACAGAGCTTAGCTCCTGATAAAGAAAGCTTCCTTTTGCACGTGCCCTTAAATAAATAGGCGTATCTTTTCCTTGCCTTTCTCCTCTAAGGTGTATCTATGGCCACCAGAGTTAGCAACAGCAAAAGCAGAAGCAGCAGCAGGTTTCCTGTGTTTAACATTGCAGGAAGCAGGTATGATCTTTGGCAACAAGCGGCCTCCAGTGGAGCTTAGAGTGGTGCTTCTGGGCCGCTGAAACAGATTATCCATCAAAGTATCTTCCTCTTTTTTCTCCATTTGGCTTTTGTCAGCGATTGGCAAGGCTCCACACGGTAAGAACATGCTAAAAGAAGAGGGAAAGTAATGAGAAATAATTGGAGGTGGCTTGTTGCCAAGGTGTGTCTGCATTTGAGGAGAGGAGAAGCTGTTGGACAATACTAGAGAAGCAACTCCATGCTGAAAATCTAAATGAAGATTGGCTGGGGAGGGTCAGTCAGATAATATAATAAAAACATAAATGTTGTCTAAATTACTATTTATTAATGACTAGAGCATATTTTCTGGAAGCCATAATACAGGGGGATGGTAGTCGAAGCATTGACATATGGAACTGAGAACCGTGAACTCACTCTTTCTTTCCCTCTGACAATTCCCTCATTAATGCACAGCCAGGAAACCTGGAAAATGTGGGCTTTCACTGAGTTGGAGCGAGATGACAGCACTGTCAGCTGCTGGGCTTTTGTTCCTTTGTTCGCCCATATTAAAATGATGGAAGAGAAGTGAGGACAAGGCTTCTTTTTTTCCCAAGCCCAATGGTCTAAAGGGTTTATTGGACATCTGCTTATCTATTATTGGTTTTGAAAGGTTTCTTCTCATGTTTGAAAGCAGAAACACATTAGACTATCACATCAGGTATCAAAAATATTAGATGATCAGCCAGTTGCTTCTGTGGGTAAAAGATAACTGGAAATGAATGAGATATCAGGGGAAAAAAAAGCATCAAATACTTCTTTCACAATAGGAGGTTTTTGTTTAATAAATGAAATTTCTCATACTTGAGCTTTTCTTTAAGTCTGCATTGAGCAGTATGTTTTGGGACTTGAGTGGGAAACTCAGATCTGTTTTAGGAATTTCAGGAGTAAACTGATTTTTACTGAGTAAACCATAACTGAATACACTTAAAAAATAAAATTTTAATTAATCGTAGAAGCCTCAAAACCTGGCTAGATGTGATATGACTCACCTACTTCAATTTTACTGCTTTTTACTCTTTTGATCTGAAAACAAAAAAGCCTTTATGAGTGATATCTTTAAATGTCTTTATTTCAGCAAGGTATTTGCAATCTATGAAAATCTACTTAAGGAACTGTAATAATGCATAATTGTAAATATATAGTTAGATGCATATATTTACATACACATATATCCACTCATTTTTGCTTTTTTAATTTCACCATAATAAATACCAAGGAAAACAAAGGAAACAGCCTGTGTATTGCTCTATTTATTCCTTGCTCCGGGTCGCTGAGTAGGTAACCTTCATTAGAGCAGAAATACATTCAAATGGTGATTTCTTTCCACAGTGGCACTACTTGGGTCATCAGCACAATCAAACACAATTTGTAATTAGCGTATCAAATGATCTGAGAAATGAAGGCACCAGGTAAATGGGAGTTACTCCTAAGGGACTTTCCTGTCCTCCAGTGAATTGCCTTCCCAATCAATTTCCAAATATCGAAAGATATACAAAAGAATTCATAGCTTATTTTCAATTGTGTCATTTATGGAATGGAGGTCGGATGTAGCAAACAATTTGAGCCCTAAAAACTCATATGCATACAGGCACTTGTTCATGTGTGCACACATGTACACATGCAAACACATACAAAACACTGTCTTCATACACCAGCCAACCTTGGAATCTGGATAGGAAAGGAAAGCAATACAGGTGGAAGAACTTTAATCTTTTCTAACTTTAATAGAATAAAGAAATGAAGCATGCAGTGTTTCCTGATGGGGATATAATGAGGGAGATAAAAAATTAAAAGATAAAAACAGCAAAAACAGCAGGTGAAAGATGGACAAATTATGCAAGTAAAATTTTGGCTTTTTAACTTCTGTTTCTTTTTTTCACATAGTTAAACATCCCCCAATCCCCCCACAGACTCATTTTTTCCCTATGAATTTTATTCTTATTTGAATGAAGTCATTAACAAGGCTGATAAAATCCAGGGCTACCCTGGAAAGCATTGTCCATTTGCTTCTGATTATTTCACCAAACACCGATAAAGCCTTCAGTCCAAATGTTATTTTATTACAAAGAAAAAAAAAAAAGGATACTACAGGTTAGTGAGAATCCCCAGAGGCCAGTATCAATTACGGTAGAAATCAAGATTCCAATTCCATAATACAGTTGGAGGTTAAAAGAAACTCCTCAGACATTTCCTGAGATCCAGAGCCTCTCGTGCTCGAAGTAAACCGATATATGGAGGCACAGAGGTGACTTATTGCACGTATTGTTTTCTGACTAAATTCTTTTGAATTCTATTTTAAACCAACAAATCATTTTGTTTTTTGCTTTTTGTCTATAGGTCTCTTTGTTTCCTATTAATTTCCTGTGTGACAGGCACTATGTGACATCTTTTACATTTATTATCTCCTTTATTTAACTTAACAAATACATGCTGTACCCTGTATGACTGTCACAGTTTTACACATGAGAAAAAATTGAGGCTGAGAGAAGTTATTTGTCTACCCAAAGTTACCTAGCTGGGAAATTGTTGTTGTTACTGTGTGTGTATCTGTGTGGGTATGTGTGTACGGCAAAAAAACGTAACTTAAAATTTATCATCTTAACTATTTTTAAGTGTATAGCTCAGTAGTGTTAAGTATTCACATATTCACATTTCTGTGAAACAGAGCTCCAAAACTTTTACATCTTGGAAAACTGAAATTCTTTACTCATTAAACAACTCCGCCTTTTTCACTCCCCCAGACCTTACTTACAACTATTTTACTTTTCGTTTCCATGATATTGACTGCTCTAGATATCTCATTTAAATGAAATCATATAACATTTATCTTTTTCCGAGTGGCTTATTTAACTTAGCATAACGTCCTCAAAGTTTATTCTATGCTATAACACATGACAGGATTTCCTCCTTTTTAAGACTGAATAATATTCCATGATATGACATACCACATCTTGTTTATTCATCCATCCATCCACAGATATTTGTGTTTCTACAATTCTTGGCTATTCAAACAACTCTTTGAGACTCTGTGTTCAGTTCTTTTGGATATATACCAGGAAGCAGGATGGCTGCATCATGTGGTAGTTCTACTTTTAATTTTTGAGATACCTGTATACTGTTTAGCACACAAGGTTGAACCATTTTACCATTTCACTAACAGTATACAACGGTTCTAATTTCTTCACATCCTCACCAAGACTATTACTTTCTGTTTTTAGTAGTAGCCATCCTATGTTTAGTATGGTGTCGATTAGCATTTCTGTGATAATTAGTGATATTGAGAAGATGTAGCTTCTCATATGCTTATAACTGCTGTTTTTAACCCTGAGTTTTACTCTGGTAATCTGACTCTTGAGCACATATATTTGGGTACTAAACTTTGCTGTATTTAAGATTTTATTTTTTCCTATATCTCTAGATTATTTACTTTACCGGATAATTTTTAAATTTGTACTTTCTAATTTTATATTTATGCTATTTTTTAGGTTGATTACCTTAATGTTTGATAATTATATTATTAATTATGAAGACTTTTCAATTATATAACTAAATAACTAAACCAATAATTTAAAACTTTGATCACTTACAGGTTGCAAGGACCTAAGACCTGTAATAGTTTTCTTCTGAATCCTTTTTTTATAATTTTGGAAATGTTAATTTATGGAATTTTTTTTTAATATACATATATAACTTTGAGTTCGCGGCTTAAAGTTTCTTGTTTCTCTTTGTGACTACTTACACTGTAAAACCAAACTTATTTAATACAAAGGATAGACACAAATCAAATAGGATTTTACAGAGAATGGACTCACCAAATTATCTCAGATTCTTCATTTTCTGTGAAAAAGAAATCCGTCAAGCTAAATATTCGTAGCTGTAGGTTATGTTTTAGTAGCATGATCATTTCTGTTCCTGCCAGTTGGGTAACATGCTGATCAGGAGCTGTGGTGTTTATTCCACATCTCTTTATGCCAACTCCATTGGTTTATATTTTTAATTATAAATAAGTAAAACATGAACAGGTAAAGGAAAACAGCTACCATTTTAATTAAAACTAAATTGAATGTTGTGAAAATATTTAATAAAAGTCAATTGCTAAAAAGAAAAATAAAACTTAAAATATGCTGCCAAAATTGGAAATATATAAAATGCTATAAATGTTTGGTAAATATAAAAGCATCACATTTTAAACATTAAGTAACTTTTGTGTATTTTAAGTTCTTATTCCACTTCATGGGAATCCAAATTCAAATTATGTTATGTTTTATGGTTTATAAATGAAAAATTCCTAGGACTCTGATCTGTGACTCAACATAAAACACTTGGCCCCATTTCAAAAAATTTCAAATGAATTTTTATTTATGTGTTAATTAAAAGAAAACAAGACATATATGAGTTACTTTTTTTGAGTCATAGTCTTATCTGACTTTTGAGTTAATCAACAACTAAATAATTTCACTACATACTTCAGATAAAAATGATTTTTGCTATAAACTCTCAAGCATTCATAGCTTTCTTGATCTTCTTGTGCCTATGTATCTATTCTTGTCTCTTTCTGTCTTTCTGTTTCTCTTTGTCTAGATATCTAAGATAGGTATAGGTGTAATATTTATATCTATATATAGATGCATCCCATGCATATAAAAATATACTCAGCTCATCTATATTATCAGAATTTTTCTGTTGCCCATAGGAGAAAAATTGCCTAAGTGGCTACTAATTCTTATTACATAAACTACAAAATTTCTATTAATACAAAATTAAGTTTAAGAGCCAGTTTGGCAATAGCAATCATGTATTCAAAATTATATACTACAGATGAGTCAGTTCTGATATTACATTATTAGTTTTAAAAATATCTGGAGCAAGTTGGATCTTGACAGGAGTTATAGCATTAACGATGATCAACAGACCGGATTTTGTGATGCTCATTGGTAATCATTTTTGATAAAATGATATTTTTTCTTCCAATAAACCTACATGCCTTTGTTTTCTCATCCATAAAGTGGCATAAATCTAATTCATAGTGCTGTTTTGAAGATTAAATAAGTTAATATACATAAAGGCTTAGAAAATAGATTGGTGCATAATAAACACATATGTGCTAGATTTATTATTATTTCAATGCAAGAACATAGTAGATGTACCTTTATAGACATTCATATCAAATTGTCAGCAGAGAGATGAATCTCGACTGGAAGATTTGACCTCATATACCTCCAAATTCACTGAATTCAAGATGCAACTTCATGGGCATGAGCATATTACAAAACATGGTGTGTAGTAATAAAAATTGTTATCAAGAGTCAAAGTGTGTTAAAAGAACAGAGCCTCCATTTGTCCTTGTGGTTTGTACAAGAAAAGCTTAAACAGACCTCATTTTTTAACTCCTTTCCATGGAAAGTTGAATGAGACACAAGCTTTGATAATATTCCTCCTGGGATTCTAAAACAAATAATAATTTACATTCTGAAGTGTCTTATAACACTTCAAATGATTGAAAGCTTGTTAACCAAAATAATAGAAATAGCTGAATTGCTGTGAACCCCTTACGTATGTATGTGAGGGAGCATCATACTTGTGTTGCTTCTCTTGGTTCAGTTCCCTTAACCCTTGGTCTGTGCTGGATATGAATTAATGTTAACAAAATACTCTACCAATTTGGCATGTTGATTTGGTCTGCATATTTTTCTCTACAAACTTCTGTAAAAGGAATCATTACTCTATGTTGGGAGTTGTAGATTTTACGTTCCTCTTGTGTTTCTCCAGTCAATGAAATTATATTCTTCCCATAACAAACCTCTGAGGATTCCATGGTGCTATTGCCCACATCCTCTTGTCACTCATCTTTGTTCATTGTTGATATGTCTGTGCCAAATTACCTGCTGAAATTTAGGCAAAAACAAAGGGAGTAGCATTACTTCAAAAGTTAAAAACTACTTTAGAAAAATATAAGTGTGAGAGAAATTAGTCTTTGGAACTCTTGACAAATGTAGCAAAGAATTTTGTTATGAACTGTTTATTAATTAAGAATTTGGAGAGGGAAGTGCGTTGGAAAATTTTTAAACTTGATTTTTTGTAATGGTTGCTGAGAATCTTTTCAGTCCAGGATACCTGTAAAAATTACACTTACGAATTTGTCTTATCCTAGCATTTTGCACAGCTTGCTTTTCCACCCAAACTATATGAAGTGTTTGCTTTTACATGATACTCATTTAATAGGACATTATTTGTAGATTTCTTGCCTCTTATTCTTGGATAATGCACACATATTCAAAGCACTGGTTTCCTTTCTTCTAGAAGGGATTGGAGTTCAGAGGAAGAGAACTGTAATTTGAAGAAGTCTTATGCTCCTCCCACCTCCACTGCATGATGAAATTATACTTAAATTTTAAAATTATATTTCAAGTATCTGTCCTAAGTCCTGTACTGCTATCATTTTTTAAATGAAAAGAATGTTATAGGAGCCTAACAGATATAATAAAACACAGATATTATTCAAATTATACTAACCAGGTATCCATGGGTCATATGGTTACTACAGTGGGATGAATGGTGTCCTCCTAAGAGATATGTCCATGTTCCAATCCCTGGAACCTGAGAAAAGTACATTATAATTGACAAAGATGGTTCAGCTGAGAATCTTGAGAAGAGGAGCTCTTTCTTGAATATCCTGGTGAGTCTTAGTGCCATCAAATGTTTCTCCTTAGAAGTGCAACATAGAAAAGAAATGCACAGATAAGAAGGTGATGTGGAGACAGAGGTGGAGATGAGAGTAATGCAACCACAAGCTCAGGAATGCTGAGACATCAGAAACTGGAAGAGGCAAGGAAGAGATTCTCCCCTAGAGTCCCTGGAGGGAGTGGGGACCTGCCAACACCTTGATTTTGGTCATTCTGGTGATAAATGTTTGGATGTCTGGCCTCTAGCACAGAGAGAGAATAAATGTCTTTTGTTTTAAGTCACCACATTTGTGGTAATTTGTAGCTGAAGCAGTAGGAAATTAATATAGTTACTAATAATTCAGGAAATATGCAACCAGATAGAACCATGGAAAGTGAGAACAGTGTCCACGCAGACTGCAGTTGTGTAGTTGGAAGCATCTTCCCCACTGGAGGAGCAGCCTCGCCTTTCCTTCGCATCCTCAGTGTGCTAAGTTTCAGCACGGCTGCCCGGCCTCCGCCAATGCCCCCCAAAATCCTCACTTCTGTTTTTATTCTCCTTCAGACCCTGCCCTCATTTTGTATCACCTAGTGCCTGCTCCTTCCTCCACTTATAAGTAACAATGAAAATCCAGGCACAAACTTTGAAGATTTATTTAAGGCTGAATCAAAGGATTACACAGGGTCAGCATTTTTGATGTTTCATATCCCCTGCTTTGGACCTAGATGAAATCTATTTCTTTACCTGAGTTGAAATTCAAGTCCTGCTAATTACTCAATATGTGACCTCCAACAATTTAATTAACCTCCAGGGTTGTGATTTCCTTTTCCATAAATCTGAGATACTATCTATTTTACTAGTTAGTTATAAGCATTATAGATTATGTAAGTAAAATGCCAAATAGTCAGCTCTTAGAAAATAAAAAGATTTATTATGATTCTACATTTTGCCCAGCCTTGTTCTGTCTTTACTCTGGACAAACCACGGGGCCTGATATCTCTGTCGATTTGGCTGAGAGAAGGGGTGTTTTAGGAGACTACTTGGTCAGGAGAATTGCTTTGACATTGGTCAGACTCTCGTTCTTCCATACGTTCTCTTTAAAAGGAATGAATCAAAAGCTCAAGCTTTATGAGAAAGGCAGTTGTCAGAATCATTTTTAAGACGATTTTATTATTTTTTAATTCAGATAATGTTAAGGAATAAACACATATTACTTGCATTGGTTTCAAAGCTTCTGTTGGTTAAGTCTCTTCCCTTGAATTGTTTCAAAATTCTACACGAAATTGGGGAAACCATCCCCATCCCTACTTCAACCCTGGTATGAGGAAGAGATGAGAAAAAAAAAGAGAAGAAGAAGAAGAAAAAGAAACCTTTACTAGCAGATTCCATGGGCAAAATCTTGTCACTGTTTCTTAGGGGATGACTTCCTCAATTCTCTAACAGAGATATTCAAAAGTAACAGATACATGACAATTTTCACAAAAGATTAAAGAATATCTCATGCCCTTGTTGAAACCCAAACAAATTATCTCTTGAGAATGAAACCGTTTCAGTGTGAGGTTTCCCATCAAGTTCACTGGAACTTCCTTCAATTTTAGGATAGTACAAGGGACAATACCAGAGAAATCTGTTTGAAAGACAATTAGTGTGAATCTTCTGTCGCCCTTCTCTGAATTCGTTTCCTTGCAATCTAGCACATCCACACAGTTTCTGTTCGGACCAGGAAGATGAGCCACAGAGAAGCCTTTCTGACTCAAGCATCCTCTGAAGTTTCATACTCTCTGTCTGCTGACATCTTCAATGGAATGTCATGCAGACACTTTAAACAAACATGTCCCAAAGTGAGCTCACGCATGCTAACATAACTAGCAGTTGAAAGGGGAGGTAGAAGAAAGTTCCAGACAGAGGGCACAGAGTAACAACTGAGAAATTCAGAGGAGATGAATTTCTGCTGACTTAAAGTGGTGGGAGTCAGCTTCATGTGAACAACAATTTTGAAGTAACCCTTAAGAATAAACTTTGAGTAAAATGACAGAAGGGGTTTGATTTCTATCAGAAAGGGAACAGTGGGTGCTAAGATTCAGAAGTAGGAATACTAAAAGAATATTGGGAGCCCGGTGAAAGCCAAATTTAGATAGAAAACAAAATATGAGTTCACATAGAGTTTATTTAAACGTAACAAAAGCCCCAAAGGATCTTGGCATTCAAATTCTCTAGGGTTTAACATTTAATTTTTTGTCCTTCTCATAGAAATGCTGGACATAATCTGTCTTATTTCCCTACTCTATTTGCCTGTTCAAATCTTTGTAAATTCTGTCTTATAATATCTTTTTCAAGACATTTTTTTAAATTTCATTTTTTCCTAACTTATGCTCAATCATTTTCATTTTAGATCTCCTGAGTTTCATTAGATATTGTCATTGTGTTGTTACGTTTTTAAAAATAATCTCAAGTTCAAAAATTCTAGCTTATCACAAAGCTGCGTCTTTAGCAAAGTTAGCACTGAATCTAATTTCATCCTCACTCTTTGTCACTTTGGGCATTCAGTTGAGCGTTTTGTAATCCCTTTTTAAAGGGATTTGATCATCTCGCTCTATTTGACCGATCTACCCTTTCCTCAAATGTATGGAATCAGAGAAATCTACGTGTTTCCAAATACACTGGGCTTCTTTTCTCAGAAAAGAACACACATCTAAGTAGCTCTGTTGCTGAGCATACAGTCTCCTTGGAGAAACAAGGTCGGGCCTCCGGATATCGAAACACTCAGCAATCTCACCACTTGACATGATCCCATTAATCAAGCTTCAGTGAGGTTTGCTGGCACTTCTGTGCTGATTTCAGCTGTGTATTTGAGGCTTGACGGCTGTTTCACAGCTCTTCCAGGGATGCCATGACCACTTTGCTTTGCATCCAGCCAGCAGGCACGGTATACAGAATTAAGGTTCATATACTGAAGAGGGAGTCTCTGCACATCACAGTATGTCACACTGTTCTGAAACTGAATTTGAACTAAATGTAGACAATTATATGAATGCTTTCCTAAGATCTTCAAAGGATTAAAATAGCAGGATAGTATCTCAATGTAAACAATTCCCAAATTGGCCACATGTATATCATAGATTTCATACTGAAGGTGTTCAAAGTTGTGTGATATTTTATTATGTTAATTTGGAATATGCTTTAGTTCTATATTAAGCAAGCTGATCACTTTATGAATATTTTTATAAGATTTTTCAATTCTGCCATATTAAAAATTAAAAAGTAGAGGAAAAGTTGACATCAAGTGAACAATTAAGTATCTGCTGATAGACATAACATTTCAGAAATATTGTGACTTATATCTTTATATCAATTCACATTTTAGACTTAATTTTCTAATAGCGAACTTCATGTATATATATATATATATATAATGATATTTAAGTTCATACTCTGCTGTAGGCATAAAATTTCAATGACTCATTATAAAAGAATAGCATTTTAAAAGTCTTATTTTTCAACTTTGAAATATTTGATAGAGATTTAAACTTTGTCTTTGAAAACTGAAGTTCTGCTAAATCAGCACGAACAGTGTGCCAGGCAAGTTAAGGGCAGTGAAGCTGTTCTTGGACTGTCATCTTTCGTACTGTCTTTTTAAGCATTTATGCATTTCATTCAAACAGAAAAAATTGCAGGAAATTTTATTCAGAAAGCTTACTCTTAATTTTCTGAAGAGGGTATGAAAAAGAATGGGAACAATGACTTCAAAATTTTATGTGTAAGCTAATTTAAAACTCAAATTTACAATCACTTTAAACAATAGTAGTAAATATTTATTACAGTGTAATACTAAGCAACCTAAGATTACTGTTTAAGTGAAGGCATACATAGATGTACAAACTAAACCCACGTAGTAGATAAATAAGAAGTTTACAGTTGAAGATTCATTTAGTGGCTTCATGACTCATTTTTGCCCCAACAGCGGCAAAGAATTCAATCCAATTGAGAAATGAAGATTGCTAAAAATCACAAATTATTTTTTAAGCTGGCTATTTGACTTGTGTAAATGCAGCCTAATCGACTAAACTTGTTTTCATTGTGTTGATATGTTTTTTTCTATGTTCCATCTATGTTTGAAAAAGTTATACTGGTTCCAAATATCTTCCATAAGGTTTACAGTGTTAGTTCTGTTTCCAAAATGGAAAAAACAAAAACAAATTGTTCAGTAAGATAACATCATTTTTTAAAAATTAGGTGAAATTTTGTACTATTATATACAGAAAAGATATGCAGAAATCCTTTCTTCGTGAAAGTAATGACAACCTAAAATTAATATTTTTTTGTTTTTGTTTTTGTTTTGGTTGGTTTTTGAGCATATACCCAAATAATTAATGGTGTTTCCCAACTGACTCATTTGGCAAAAATAAGTTAGCATGTCAAGAAACAGAAGAAAAGGAATATTTAAAAAATTTCTAAATTAATGCAGCCATTTTTATAGAATGAAATATTGAAGTTAAATGTTCTCGCAGCAACAGAATTAAAGATAGTAAATATTTTTTAAAATGTCAATATTTATATATTAGTACTGAATAACAGCCTAATAAGACCTTATTTCTTCTCTCGCATGACAATTGTATTGTTTTGTATTATTTTATTTTAATTTATTGTTCCTTTTTCTAAAAAATACATTTGATTTCTTCTCTCTTTTGTTTCATCTTTTTATGACAATCAGAAAGAAAAAAGATCACAGATATCTCTACTATTCCTTTTGCAAATGTCCTTTGTTCGTGATGTGTGATTTCTGGGTTTTCAGGCTGTGAAGGTGGATGAATGTGGATAATGCTTATTATGGCTCCACGCTTCATGTTGCTTACCTAACTTGCAAATGTATTGCGAGGATTAATACCTATTTAAAGTACCTTACTATTGCACTTTTCATTAGAGAGAATGGCTCATACACATTGCAAAAATCACCCAGTGGAAATAAAATTATACATACACTTAGAATCCTATGAATTTGCAGTAGGCTAAATTTTAATGAGACAAACATTTTCTATAGCTATGCTGCAGCATTCTTACTGATCAAAAGGAAGTTCCGAAATGCCATGAAGAAAAGAATTTAAGGGAAAATGTAGGCAGCTTTTGATAATTATGAATATTAGTCAAATAGCATTTAGGGAGCATTCAGTTATCTGCATTGGGATTGTATAGTCAGTCAACTTTATAAGAATACACACACACACACACACACACACACACAAAGCCCACATAGCCAATTTCCCTAGATAATGCTATCTTTCTGTTCTGAACACCAAATTTAATAGATCTTAAAACTACACCGGTAATCAGATACTGTGCCTTTTGGCCCCAGAATTGCCACCTAGTGACTATTAAAATTAAATGAATCCCATATGTAAGAAAGTGAAAATTCTGAACAAACTCAGCTCCAATCTGTGTATATTTGCTGGTTGCTATTATGTATATAATAAAACACATTTTCTAACTCATTACTTTCTATCCCAGGAATAATATCATTATTTTATTCATACCAATTTCTAAAATAATATAGCCATTTTTATAGAATGAAATATTGAAGTTAAATGCTCTCACAGTTTTCTGCATAACTCCTGGCTGATATGACTCTTCTCATGGATGCCCTGGACCACATCATGTTCTTGCAACTAGCAGTTTAAATTACAGCAATGCAGGGCTTGTCCAGACACTTCTCCAATGCTATTTAGCTGTCCGCATCTATTCTGATTGGTCTGGGGCCCAACCTTGGAACAAAGTTGATTAATCTCTGATTAAATTTGATTAATTGGATAGATTCTTGCATCAAGCTGTGACAATTTATCCCTTTTCCCAAGATCTGTGGACTTGGACAAAAGACAAAAGAATGCTGCATATTAGTCTCTCTCCAATAGCTCAGACAACAAGACGTAGAACTCACTAGCTCCTGGCAGTCATGTTTTCTCCCTTATGTAATAAACCAAATGCAGTCAGCAAGAAGGAAGTCAAAATTTTAAGTGAAGAAAAGATGATGAACAGAATGAAAGGGCCTACTAACAGTTGCTCCTAACTCCAGCCTGCTTTTTTCATAGGTTTATTGTTCAATGTATAAGAGTTTATAAACACAAATTCCATTCTTAGCCTGGACTAATTCTAGCTCTCCTGTTCCTTAAACAAAAAAAGATTTTCAAGGGCATTTGCCACCATTCAGAATGATTTATGTTTGAGTGTTTTGAAGGTAGGATGCTTCTCTCTTATAAATTACTGTATCTGTAGCTTCAGTATCAAGTACAGATGTTAACTCATAGTAGGTGTTCAACAAATATTTGTTGATGACTTAATGAATATGTCTCACTTTCTGTTTTAATTCTTATTGTCCCAGCATAATCTTAGTTACCTAGAATGAACTTAATCATCATTGACCTCATTCATTTGATTTAACACTCTTAAAAATATTTCTGAAAGCAATCACAGCTTTTTATAGCAGACAACTACATTGACATAAGAAATATTATCTTTGATGATCTGATATGTATTTCATTATACTGTCCCAAATAATGCTACTCAATTAATATTGATTAACAGAAGGTGGGAGTGCAAGAGGCTTTTTTATTTCTATAGTGAAACTCATTAATTTTATTAATTAATGAGAAAACTAAGATCTAGAGAAGTTAGGTGATTTTTTCAAGGACTCATTATTATTTAGTAGCTAAGCCAGGAAGGGTATTAGAACTGCGTTTAAAATCCCTTGCCTTTATTCATTATACTATGTTATGTCTTTCTTTTAAATATGTCTATATCAAATAAATATCAAGTTAATATCCTTACATACCTTAATTAATAATTTCTTCATGCCATTAATTATACTTGGTTATGTAAGTACCTAATGAAAATTGTTAGTTCTATGAGATCCACTTTTATGCCACCCTTTTCACAAGTGAACATTATAATATCTGAAATGCACATTACCATGTATGTGATACGATGTCAGATACATATAATTCTAGTGGCAAATCATAAAATTGTCAGATTACTATGATGTTGGAAGCTTAAGGATTTTCACAACTCAAAGAGAAAATCCAGTCTGAGACTATATTTTCTCTTTATCATGCCCAATCTTCTCTGATACAAATGGAGATTCTTCTTCACACAATAGTTTATATCATAATGCCTGCAACCACAGGGACTTAATGAAATCTCATTATAGTCTGGATTTATTGCTGCTAAATGTCTTAGCCAAGATTCCTTAGAAAAGAAAGCCTGAAAAAAGTGCATTTAAGCTTTATGGTGTGATGCAATACCAAGACAGCAAGAAAGAATGGAAGTTGTTTTATGAAGCTGGCCTTAATTTTCATAAAAGCACAGCTTATTGCTTGCTCTGGCAGAATGTCTTCTAGAATTACCCTGTAGACTATTGCCCCTTGATAGAATCTGTCAGAATGAGGAAGGAAGAAGGATTAATCTGTCAGTTCCTTATCATCTCTTGTTTCCCATTAAGTAATTTTTACTCCATGGAATATTAATTCTTCCACACTTCTAGCATATGCACCTCTGAGTAACTGCTGGAGAATCGAGATCCCGCATTGCAAAGTGTGGTCTGAGCCCAGAAACGGTGGAAGAAACTCTAGCCTTCATAAGTTGGGTTACATTGCACTCAGGTGCTGTGCTGCTGTGGACACAAAGAAGTCAAGTAGAAAATAAAACCCCAGCTCCACAGAGACAAAGAAAGCTGATTAGCAAAAACAGGGCAAATGTGGTGAGCAGGATGAATGTGGTGTCTGCATTTTCCAGTGAGTACGTGGGAAAGAGCAGGTTGGGCCAAAAGAATCAGGGGAGGAGTATAATTTGGGTGTGGTACACAACATAGCTTGAGTAAAAAATTGGTTGTAGTAAGATACGAAATCTTTGGTTTCCCAATAAGTGTTGTTTTGGATGCCTAATCTACCTATGTACCATAATTATATATAATTATATATAATAAATAATATTTACAATAAGATTTAGCAAGTTGTTAAAGAATAACAGTTCTAGTTCCTTCTCTGCTACTGTATTTTATAGAAAATATAATTTTGGTTTAATAAACATAAGTAGTTGATGAATTGGAAGTCTATCATTAATTTGCAAAAAGATGAATATATCTCCCACATTTCCAAAATATACAAAGATACATTATGCATCATACTATTCAAAATAAACAAAAATTATGATATATTCTAGTCCAGTCTATATCTTATTCTCAAATATTTTGACTTTTAAATATTAGGTTCTTATTATAATCCAGAATGAGATTTTCAAGAATTCTCCAAAATTGGCTATTTTACAGAGTTTTTTATAATTAGAAAATCTCTTGATTTTTAATTTTGTCCTATGCTATTAAAATGTACTAATGAACTAAATACCTATGATTTCAATGATCTATATAACAGCTCATATTGTTCGTTCTGAGTCTATCTACAGAAGAGGCTGAACAGAGCTTCATGTGGTAGATCAGAAGAGTAGAAGGAGACACTCTGCAAAAAATTAAACCATCAAGCAAATTAAAAAAAACCCTTCAAATATAGGGAGTAATCAGGTACTTCCACTTTTTTCTACTCGAGTCTTCTAGTGAGCTCTTACATTCTCTTAGCAATAAAGGACAGAAATATTACTTTCCTTCATCAATTACATGCTTTATAAATAATATTTCCAATTTATAGATATAAATGTATTTGTATATATATATTTATGGTTATAAATATATTAATATTATAGCTTCTTCATATAAAAATTTAGAAAATACCAAAACTTGTAAGAAAAAAATGAAAACAATGATAATAAACTAGACAACCACTGTTTACATTTACTTTCATTCTTTTTATATGTATACATGCCAAAACCTTTAGATATTAATATCTTAAATTTTCAGTTGAAGTACTTATAATTAAATATGCCTGTGCAATCATGACAGCATATAGAACATTTCCACTGAGGCAGAAAGTTCCGTCATATCACTTTTTACTCACATCTCCTGGTCCTCCGGAGGGAACCATTTTTTAACATCTATCATAGATTAGTTTTGAAGCTGCCTTCTTTCACTCAACACATTTTTGGTTTGCATCAGTGTTGATGCATGTATCAGTAGTTCATTACTTTTCTTGTTGGGAAATATTCAGTTGTATGACCATTGCTATGGTTTGAATGTTTGTCCTTTTCTAAATTTACGTTGAAATTTAATTACAATTGTAATGGTGTTAAGAAGTGGAACCTTTAAGGGGTGATAAGGCCATGAGGGATTAAAGTCATGAATAGATTAATGTCATTATTGCGAAGAAAGTGAGTTCCTTGTAAAAGAACAAGTTTGGCCTCCTTTTCCTTCTTTCTTGCCCTCTCTCTGCTGTTCTACCATGGAATGACACAGCAAGTATGCCCTGTCCAGATCTTGGAATATCCAGCCTCCAGAATTATGAGCCAATACATTTCTGTTCATGACAAATTGCCCAGGCTTTCGATATTCTGTTATAGCAACACAAAACAGAGTAACACAACTATATTTTCATGTATTTATCTTTATTCTGGTGATGGACCTGTGGCTAATTTTTCTAATCCCAGATGAAATACCTATAGAAAAATAACTAGTATAATTATTTGAAGCTATGTACCCATGCATAAAAAATAAGCCTAAATGATTTTTAAACTAAAGTGTCACATTTCCATATGTGTGTCTTCATTCATTAACATTTTAAAACAAGAACAATGTGTGCATGTGTGCGCATGTTTCCCTTTTAAGAATAAATTAGTTATTAAAATTAGAAATTTAAAAATAAAAAAAGAATATTTATTTTTTGTTAACCTTAACAACCTTTTTTTGATACAAACACTTTTATTGAAGAAACATTTTTTAAATTAACAAATTATTAAAGCCACAATGAGATACCATCTTACCCCTGTCAGAATGGCCAATACTAAAAAGTCAAAAAACAATAGACTTTGGCATGGATATGGTGAAAAGGGAAAGCTTGTACACTGTTGGTGTGAACATAAAGTAGTACAACTTCTGTAGAAAATAGTATGGATATTCCTCAGAGAACTAAAAGTAGATCTATCATTTGATCCAGCAATCCCGCTACTGGCTATGTACTCAAAAGATAAGAAGTCATATGTATTTGTACATTTATCACAACACAATTCACAATTGCAAAGCTATGGAATCAACCTAAGTGCCCATCAACTAACTGATGAGTGAATAAAGAAAATGCATATGTGTATATATATGTATATATGTATGTAAAAATGTATATGTGTGTTTTATATATATATATATACACACACATATAAAACATGGAATACTGCTCAACCATAAAAAATGAAATAATATCTTTTGCAGCAACTTGGATGGAATTGGAGGTCATTATCTTAAGTGAAATATCTTAGGAACAAAAAAAACAAATACTACGTGTTCTCACTTATAAGTGGGAGCTGAACTATGGGTACGCAGAGCCATACAGAGTGGTACAATGGACATTGGAGACTCAGAATGGGGAGGGTTGGAAGAGGGCAAGGGATGAAAAATTACCCATTTAGGGCAATGTACACTATTTAGGTGACTATTCAGGTGACATATACACTAAAAGCTCAGATTTAACCACTATACAATTCATCCATGTAATAAAAAACTATTTGCAGTCCCTAAACCTATTGAAATTCAAAAAATTAATAAAATCTTAAAAAGCTAAATTGATACAAAATAATTAATTGTTCGAATATCTGGTGATCAATATTACCCATGTACAAATATTTTAGTGCTGTTAATTGTGACCCCCCAGACCCAGATCTGCACACTTCCCACCTTTGCATTATATTCATTTCCTATAACCACATTCCATCAATATTTTGATTTTTCTTCTTCCATAGTCTTTTATCCACACTGCAATGCTATGGGTTTAGTGATTTCTAACACAATTTATAATTTTATTTGACTATAAAAATCATGTTTTTTATGACTAAAATCAGAGAAATTTAATTTGACAACAACAACGTGTTTGTGTGTGTGTGTGTGTGTACCCGGTTATGATAATAGCATGATATCCTGACTGTTAGATATGCCAGCTGGCTATCTTGGCTTTCTAGATATTCTGTATTTGTTGCTGCTTCACAAAAACTCACTGGTGTAAATATTTTTGTAATGCTAGGTCATAGCCAGGGGGAAGATGAGAGTTTTGTTGGCTACTGTTTGCATCTAAATGTATCCACAAGAAGGAGATAACCCACAAATGCTTTCCACTGGTCCCCTTCTATAGACCCTCTCAAACTCAGAACTGCCATTTTAAATTGCTGCTTCTTTTGAGAAACTGATAAGTTTAATCTCTCACTGCCAGTAAATGGAGAGGGAGCAGTACATCTAATATCAAGTAAGTACAGCTTCTGAAAGCTGGGGAAGTATGAGATTCGTGTTGTCTGGAGAAGTTCTCATAGTGAGAGAGAGAGAGTGAGGCCAGCACAAGGTGTGAGTCAACAAACAACAGGAAATTCTTGTTATCTGGTGACATACAGAGTTTCCCAGTGATATGGGAGTCATGCAGAAGCCAGTTTGCTTGTCAGTTGGGCAGGAGGTAAGGTGGGCTACTTTCTAATACATGCTAATTGTTCCCCTTCCTATTTTATTTCCCTGACTTCATAAGTTATGCTTTATGATCCAGTATCAATGTTACTGTGAACAAAAATAAAATTTTAAGGCTCACCCCCCACACTGGCTGACTAAATGAACCGCCTTGTGGCCAAAGGAATACCCTAAAACTAAATTGCCTGCCAGGAGGAAGGAGGTCAGACATGCCTTATTATGCCCCCATCCCTTCTTGGTGACATCATTTGTAACCCATTAGCAGGCCTAAGGGTATGCAAGACAAACCTGCAGGTCCTCAATTTACACAACAAACATATGTCCAGTGGCTTGTCTCTGATAAACAGCTTTTTATGTTAAAACATAAGCTTCATGTCTTTAACCAATTACAGGCCAAAGAATCTTTTAACCCACCTATAACTTGTAAGGCCCCGCTTCGAGATGGCCCACCGTTTTGGCGAAACCAATGTATGCCTCCCATGTATTGATTTATGACTTCACCTGTAACCCCTGTCTCTCTAAAATGTATAAAACCAAACTGTAACTCAATCTCTGTGAGTCCACTGCTCAAGGCCTCTTGGGTGTGGCTCTGGGTCATGGTCTTCAAATTTGGCTCAGAGTAAATCTCTTTAAAATTACTTTACAGAGTTTGGTCTTTTTTTCCATTGACATTACTTAAAAGAGTAATTACTAATATTAATTTGTGTGTGTGTGTGTTTAAGTACCAAACTCAATTCTCTGTCTCTTTACTATATGCTAGAACAGGAATCAATCTCTTTCTGTCAAAGGTCAAATAGTAAATCTTTTTAGTGGACCATATGGTATGTAGGGTGTAGTTGCTGACCCCTATTCTATTTATGCCAAGTTTCAGTTCAAGCTCCCGTTTTCTCCATGAAGCCTTCAATTATAATTCCAGACCCTCTTCTGAAAAGAGTGTATGGACTAAATGTTTGTGTCTCCCCAAAATTCATATGTTGAAACCCTACCCCACAATGTGACGGTATTAGGAAGTGGGGTCTCGGGGGGTTATTAGGATTAGATGAGATTATGAGAATGGAGCCCTCTTGAATGGAATTAATGCTCTTATAAGAGTCTCTAGGATTATTTCTCTTCTCTGCTCTCTATCTGGTAAGGATAGAACAAGAATTCCATAGTCTACAACCAGAAGAGGACCCTTGCTATTACAGAACCTGACCATGCTGACAACCTGATCTCAGACTTTCAGCCTTCAGAGCTGTGAGAAATTAATTTTTTGTCCTTTATAAGTCACCGCTCCATGGTAACTCGCTATAGTAGCCCAAACTAACTAAGACAATGGGCAATCACTGTTTCCCTAACTATTTTATACTATGTATTTTGTATATATTCGTGATTTTTGTTGACATTTTTTTTTGATATCTCGAACACTAGACCATGAAGGAGAGAATAAATTTTTATAATTGGCAAACCTATACATTATTTTATCCTAGAGGTTATAAAAACTGAACGCTCAACACTAATTTAAATATTAGAATATGTAATTTAAAATTTGGAACACCTGGCCTTGATTATCATGTGGCAACAATGGACTGAAGTTGAATAGCATCCGTTAATTTGGAAAAGGGCATTTGATTTTATATATGCCATTGTCTCCTCTACTACTTACTCTTGTTAGGAGAATTGTGAGATGTTTCTCTTGAGTGTGGGAGGATCTGTGAATATGATGAGATAGTGACTCCCATGATTACATTATACATTACAGTACTGAGCTGTAACAGAGAAGAGAGAGATTCTCTTCTAACTTTGAAAAAGTAAACTTTTATGTTGTTACAGAACCATATGGTAAAGGACTCTGATAGCCTCTAGGAGCTGAGAGTGACCTCTGCCAATAGCCAGCAAAAAGCAAGCACTGTAATCCACCTCAAAGGAAAAAATTCTTCAAAAAGCCTGGATGAGTTTGAAAGAGGAAGTTGGGCCTCAGATGAGAGGACAGCCCCATCTGTCACCTTGATTTCAGCCTGATGATACCCTGAGAAGACATTCCATCTACCCTGTGTCTGTGATCCCCCAAAAAACTTGAGATAATAAATTTGTGTCATTTAAACCACTAAATGTGTGGCCATTTCTTATGCGTCAATAGAAAACTAAAACACTATTAGTTTGCACCAACATACTTCACAAATTTTTATGACCTACCTTGTCTGACAGCACCAAAAACCCGTTTGACTTGCCACCAAGCCCCCTACTTTACAAGCAATAAGAAACTACGTGGAATCTAAAGATTTTTTTTTTTTTCACTTTAAATCTGGTAGGATTTGAAATAGCCAACATTTTTGTACTGAATAGTAGAAATACTAGGGGAACACAGGTAGCCATTATGCACGGACTCTTTCCTTCTGAGTAAAATTGTTCAATTGTTCTAGACCCAGTTCTGCTTTATATCCCTATTGATTACCTTCAAAGCAGTGGAAAGTGATACAGTTGGAAAAGAGGAAATGGACTACTTTTCACTCCCAATAAGAAGATCAGGGATCATTTGCTTGCTATGTAGCTTCCATCCCTTCCATTCACAGATGGATCACATGACCCACATCAACCCTCTGTCCTTTCTAAGACTAGACTCAACTCTACTCAACTTACCCTGCGTGACTCTTGCCCTGCCCCGATCTCATACTGCAGCCCCAGAAATGGTCCTTTTAGAACACAGCTGTGCCTTAGTGCTTTCATGTATGATAACCATTTGTTGATCCCCTCCCTTGTACCTCACTTCTACCATATTGTGCCTTTTTCCTCTTGGTTTCCTGCCAGTTCTCCTCCTAGATGCTACCGAAATCCTACAGAAGTAGCATGATCCATAAACAGTATGTTCCAGTCTTTCTTTTGTGTTGACTGTGCTCATAAGTAACTACATAAAATCTCCAGTTTTTAGGACATGCCATTTTGTTTTATTTCACTGATCAACATTCTTCTTTAATGTCCTCTGAAATTAAAAAAATAAAATTAGTGACTTGGTGAAATATCTGTGAAACAAATATGAGTCATGTGGAATATAAATATAAAATATGAATTATCAATAGATGTATCAAAAAAACAGGAAAAAATGGCACACATCAATTCAACTTTAACTAAAAACCTGAAAACAACAATTAAAACTTTTATTTCACAAATATTTTTGTTTCCTGCTTATTATGTGTTTGCTTTAAGAGCTTCATAAATATTAACTCAATGCTTACCATAGCTTTAAGAATTAGTTACTATTATTATCTCCATTGTACAGAAAATTCAAAATTGAAACTCCAACCACCTCGCTCGAAGCCCATTCTTGGAAACATTATGTTATGCTGCATTCAGACACACATAGTAATAACATCCACTGGGTGTCAGGCAGATGTGGCAGGGTGGACGGGATGGGTATATACACACGTAATGGCTGTGATGTGCACCGTCTGGGGGATGGACACGCTTGAAACTCTGATTTGGGTGGAGCAAGAGCAATATACGTAACCTAAAAATTTGTATCCCTATAATATGCTGAAATAAAAAAGAAACCCTAAAAAAAAAAAATGAAGAGTGATGCACTGATAAATACTAAGTTTGAAAAAAGCATAGTATTCTTTAAAAATAAAGTAGAATGTGCAGAACACATGCTATTTATAAATCTTTATCCATTTTTTTGGAAACTATACTACAAAATAAGTGGTATGTTGATTATAATTGCATTGATTAAAAGTTGAAAATTAAAAAAAAAGCTATGTAAGGGGAATCATTTTAAAGCTAGTCTAAATAGTAGAAGTTTCTTGTATACCCTCATCCAAGAGAATGATAAGAAGATCCCGATGTTTTTATTTTTTACCATGAAACATTCAAATATCTTCTACTATGACATACTCATATAAGATGCATGTTTATCCTTTTTTGATAATACAGAAGAAGGGAGTATACTTTTAAGTATATTAAATTTATCTTGAGCAATTTAGGCCAAAATTTAGGTCAATCTAAATTCAGTCATTTGAGTCATAAAAGAAAACAAGCAAAACAAAACTAGAAGGGATTTTCATAAGATCTCAATTTATTTTGCATTTATAAGCCAATTTAAAATATTACCCAAAAGTTATTAAGCAAACTTAAGCTTTAGGAGTTGTGATTTGTCTTTTCTTATCTATCTATGTCCCTTATCCCATAAATACTACATGATAATTTCATTTCCTATGTATAAAATTTATGGAAAAGCCTGATTCATAGTATAATCTCATATAAAAAGTAAATAGCTACATTATTTACATTTGTAGGATTTTTCTCCAGTATGAAGTTTTTAACGTGAAACATGTTTGTGCTGTGGCTAAGAGCTTTGCCACTTTCTTTACATTTGTGTGGATTCTCTCCAGCATGGGTTCTCTGATGTTGAAATAAGATTGAAAACATGTAAAAGGATTTGCCACATTTTTTACGTTTAAAAGGTTTATCTCTAGTATGTCTATTCTTGTGTCTATTTATATTTGACAACGTAAGAAACCCTCCCTTCTCTCTCCTCCCTCTCTCTCACACACACAGCCCTGCTTAGGCCTCCTCTCTCTCTCTCTCTCTCTGGCTCCATTTCCAACCTGGGGTCTGGGTCTGCCGTGGGGGAGCCCAGCTGGTACCCCGGGTCTCCCTTCAGTGCCAGGGTGAACCCAGGCTGAGGGCGGGAGGAAGGGGAGCCGAGAGGGAAGAAGACAGGCGGGAGTTGGAGTGGAAGGAGCAGTGGCCCCAGCGATTTGGGGGGAAGTAACCAGATGGGGGAAAAGGGGAAGAGTGGAGAGGGGAGACGGACATCAACCATACACTTTTTCATGGAAGATTAAGGACACTGAAATGTAAGATGCATGGAGAAAATCTAAATGGAGAGGCCGTTTGTGGTTGTTTAAGTGTTGCTGGGGATGTGTTAGATAGCTGTTTAGGATAATATTTTTCTGCATTATGGTAAGAGAGAAGCATTTTGAATTTTGGAAATAAATTGTTTTACCAATTACACATTTAGGTTAAAAATACAGTAAATTTTAAAATGCTTTTTAGACTATGTATAAACATAATTTGTTTTAATAATAAATAGAATAAACTTATTTGTAAAAAAAAAGTAAATAGCTAAAGTGCTCTGAGGCTCTGAGTATTTCTTCACAATAATTGAACTGTTCATTAAAGGATTAGCAAGAATGAAAAACATACATACACATATACAGATCTACATATATGCATATACATGAATATATATGCATGCTTATAAATAACTGAACAAAAGAGATGTAGTATATGGTATAGTTGTTAAGAGCATGAATTCTGAATCCAGAATGCCTGGGCATTAATTCTGCCTTTCTCCATTTCCTGCTGTGTGAACTTTAGCAAGTGATTTAAATTACTCTGGTATTCGATTTCCTAATTTATGAAATAGATAATAATAAGTTATGACATGTATATGATATGTGAGATACATCACATATAGCACATAATATGTATGCAGTGAGGACTCAGGTACAACAGAAAGTGACTTGATTTATTCCTCCTCCTGCCTGTTCAAAATATGTTGGAGACTTATTCCTCTTTGTCCTTTGATAAAATTCAAGAAACATCCTTCGATTTGTCTTATAGTCCTCAAGTACTGAAAAGTGTTCCCATGAATTCAACTCACAGCACAGACTCATTTTGGTAAAATGTTCAGATCCTTGGAAGTTCAGAATTTTAAACTTAAAGCTTCTCTCATTCTATAGTTCTGGATTACTTCAATTTTGAGGAACTCTCAAGGAGAAGAGTCCAAAATAAATTTTTTTCCCATTTATCCCACCACATTCTTCTTCTCTTGCCTTACTCTGGACCCACCAGGACACAGTGGTGAGGTCAGAAAGGCTGGGTACAAATATTATAAAAAGCTCCCATGGCAGCCAACTCAATTCTGGTTGGACCACTTCTGTACCACCTTTGGACAGTACTCTCTCACATGCAATGTGGCCTAGGTACATTATCGTGAGTTACTTAGAAGGATCCTTGCTCAACTTCTAGGAATTCAACTATATTCCTGTTTCTCTATATTTGAAATTGCTTTTCCTTTCCTGATAATTTTTGTAACATTGGTTAAATAATTCAGGTTCATTACATCAAAAAGAAGCATTTGACTTTAATCCCTAATCATTGCAAGTGGAGTTATTTTTGGATCAATGGTACTTTTGAGTTTCACTCTCTTAAGACAGTTTAGCCAGTATCTTATCCTTTGGAACAATAAGATGTGAACCACATACAAAATACCGTGTTCTCCCAGTTCAGTGAAATTATACAAACATTCTGGGCTGTCCCCATGAGGTTTGCTACAAGGAGGAAATTCCTATCCCTACCTTGTAGGGGATTTAGTAAGACTCGAAGCTTACAACAACTCCCTCTAAATTTCTATGCTCTTTCATGATTGCTTAAGAGTCTTTCTTGGACTATATTTTAGGGAAAGTGTAGTTAGCTACATGTCACAATAGGTTATCATATGATACATTTGCAAATCTTGTTTAGATGGTCTAGTTATCTTTTTGGAAATTTCTTGTAACTTGTCAGCTAACGCTGTTCCTTGACACTTTCTGTGTCACTGAACATCAACCTGAAAATGTTTCATTTTGATGTTCTATTATATGTTGTTACATTTATACACAGAGAAATAGTTCTATATAACAGAAATATTAAAGCACCATTAACGTGAAAAATATATATTGCATAAGGACAGAAGAAAGGGTTGATAAAATAGATAAAAATCAGATTATTTACAATGGATTTTATTCATTGTAAGAAATAATGGTATACAGATTGGAAAGAAAAAGAATGTGTTCAAAAGAAGACAGGATAATGGTCAGCAAATATAAAAAAAGTGCTCAGCATATCTAATCATCAGGGAAATGGAAACCAAAACAACAATGAGATATCACCTAACTCCAGTGAGAATGGCCTTTATCAAAAAGTCCCAAAACAACAAATGCTGGTGTGGATGTGGAGAGATTTGAACACTCTTACACTGCTGATGGGACTACAAATCAGTACAACCCTCCTGGAAGTAATTTGGAGATATCTCAAAGAGCTACAAATAGAAATACCATTTAATCCAGCAATCCCACTGCTAGGCATCTAGCCAAAGGAAGAAAAGACATTCTGTAATAAAGACATCTATACTCAAATGTTTATGGCAGCACAATTCACAATTGCAAAGATGTGGAAACAACCCAAGTGCCCATCAATACATGAGTGAATTAATAAAATGTGGTATATGTATACCACGGAGTACTACTCAACTGCAAAAAAGAGCGGTGATCTAGCACCTCTTATATTACCCTGGATAGAGATTGAGCCCATCCTTTGAAGTGAGGTATCACAAGAATGGAAAAACAAGCACCACATGTATTCACCATCAAATTGGTACTAACTGATCAACACTAAGATGCTCACATGGTAGTAATACTCACTGGTCAGGTGGGAGGAGGGAGGTGGGGGTGGGTAAACTCACAACTAATGGATGCTCCGTTGTGTGGAGGAAGGGCATGCTTGTAGTCCTGGCTTGGGTGAGGTAAAGGCATTATATGTAACCAAAATGCTTGTACCCATAATATTCTGAAATTAAAAAAGTAAAATAAAAATAAAAAAACAGAAAATAAAAGAAAAATATGCAGAAACTAAAAAAAAAAAAAAACCAAACAAACAATTAAACAACAACAACAAAAACCTGATGGTACCGAGTGCCTGTGGAATGTGAAGCAACTGGAACTCTCGTATGTTGCAGGTGATGATGAAAAATACTATAGTCACACTGGAAACAGTTTGGCAGTAAAACATTCACTTGCCATAAGACCCAGCAACCTCATTCCTAGAAATGCTCGAGTGTAATGGAAACCTATGTTTACACAAAAGCCTGTACACAAATGTCTACAGAGTCTTTATTCATAATTGCTCAAAACTGGAAGCAATCCAAATGTTCTTCAACTTTGAATGCGTAAACAAACTTTTGTACATCTGTACAATGAAATATCACTTGGCAATAGAGAGGAACAAACGACTGAGACTCAACTGCATAAATGAACCTTAAATGCATCATGCCAAGTGTCAGAAGCCAGACTCGAAAGGCTGTATACATTAATATATTGCAGGATTCCACTTATATGACGTTGCAGAATAGGCAAAGCTATAGGGAGAGAAAACCTATCAGTGGTTGCAGGGCCTGAGTGTAGGGTGAGGGGTTGATTACAATGGGAATGGAGGGATTTTGAAACGGTAGTCTGAAGGATGTTTTATGCTTTGACTGTCGTGGCGGTTACCTAACTGAATGTGTGTGTCAAAACTCCAGGACTGTACGCTAAAAAGGGTGAATTTACTGCATGTAAATTATCCCTCAATAAAATAATATTGGTTGTCAAAGATATACTAAGAGCAATAGCAATAAAGAAATATAACTATATAAGCAATGCTATGGGAATAGGTTTTGTTTTTCAAGAAAAATAGAGTCGATTTGTCCTGAAATGTTGTTTGTTCCAGAATATAAGAGCTTACTTAGTGAGTATGTACAACAAGATGTAGAAGATATGAAGGAAATGAATTTGATTTGTTTGGGTTCATAAAACCAGAGTCTGAAAAGAAGATACGATTGTGTTAAAATTTGGCAAAGTTTGCTCAGTTTTGATGGACTTATTCACAGTATGATGTAAAAAAAAGACAAAAAAAAGAATACTCATGAAATCTTTTCTGCTAACTACTATTTTAACTTGTAACTTGAATTTGGCTTTCTCTCTGTTAAAATGATAAATTGTGTTTATAGCTTTTATTGCCCAGATAGTAGAGAGTCTGTGACTCACTAAAATAATTTTATAGACTTTGTGTTCACATTGTCATGTCTTTGATTATCTAAAAATAGCAATAAGGAGTGAAGAATCTTCATTGTAAACTGTAAGTTCAGATTCCTTATAGTGGTGTTGCCTTTAAAACATTTTATAATATTTTATTGTCACTTTGATTAAATAGCAATCGAATAGTTCCCCTTAGGAACCCATGATCCTATCTTAATCAAGTGGCCAAATCTCTTTTGATAACTTTTGGTTTTGCCCAGGTTTGGATCCTAAATGGACAAAAATAAAATAACACTGTCAGGATATATTTTACATCTAAAATAATATTTTAGTTTCCCAAGAGGCCCCCTGGATGTCATAAAGATCTGTTATTTTACTTTATAAAAACACGAATGCTAGAAATAATTAGTTTTTCTTTTGGTTTTTCTCCATATCTCTAAATTAATTCAACATTATTATAAGAGCTGCATGGGAAAAATTATCAAATCAAAAGAGATGTTCAGTCTTTCCTAGGTTAGGTTTCTATAGTCGAAATGTTATTAATTTGAATATTTCAGAAATTGTACATTTTACGGGAATGCCCTCGAGATTAGTCATTACCCACACTATCCATATTTAGTTTTTACCCTCAGGGGGAACAGTGATCAAACCTTGGTGAAATAGTTATGTATTTATACCAATAAAAGTTTCTTCAACCTTCTGGTATTATTAATTATTCTAACAGATGAGCCATAGTCATTCAGTTTCATAATAAATAGGGTTCTGCTTTCTTCTGATGCTTGCCTGAAGGTTCTACAGGCTAGAATGTGCTGTCAGCAAGGAAGGGCAGTCCTATTCCCTCGATAGGACTGTATTGTAGAGGAGAAAAAGTAATTCCTTTTTCTCACCCATTGTACAGTTCATGGCTGACACTCCTATAAGAAAAGACAGATTAATAAGAGAAAAGCATAACAAATTCACTTAATTTGCTTTACATGACATGGGAGCCTTCAGAGATGAAGACCCAAAGACCCAGGGAAACTATGTTTTTATGCTAATTCTGATGAAAGAAGTAGATAATTGTGGAGAAACATGATTGGATCAAAAGAGGGATGTGATCTAATGATAATAAACTTGGGGGTGGGAACTTAGCAAGGCCTGTTTGTTCCGATTCTTTTCTGCATCTCTGTATGATAGTCTTTGTCCCCAGGTAAAGGACAGGACCCCTCTGGACCTACTTTCAGGGGAGATAGGTCCAAGAATTATTTTTCTTTTTATGGCCTCAGGGGAGAAAGTGGAAGAATGAGAGAAATAGAAGGTCAGAGAGATCTTTCTGCTTCTGTGGTTTCCTCAATTTCTTTCAGCTTAAAATACTCAGTATGCCAAAGTGCCATATTTTGGGGTAACATTTTGGGATCTGAGAGACCAAAATAGATACCCCTTTATCAACTAAGACAGACTTTAAAGTTAAAGAAACCAAGTTATCTACTGGGTCAAGGGTTCACGGCCTGGTTAGCATGGCAAATTTCTAAATTCCTACAGCTACGTTTCCTAACAATAGGAGCTATTGACTCTGATTTACAGCCCAGACCACTGCAACTCTGACTGGGCAGAGGACCAGCCTTACAAACATTCTTTTCTGATAAGCAACTGCAGACTTTAAGGCAGTTTCAGCCAGCTTATAGGGTCTGCACACAAACTGTCTTTGTGTCCCATAGGTCACCTTGACATAAAGAGCCAAAGTCCACCTCATTTTAATGCTAAAACTCTGCCCCAAAGTGAACAAGGGACCTATGTTATGTACACATTTATCCAATCTGCATGCACTCAGCTCCCCTTCTAAATATTCATAGCTTTTCCCCCAAACCTGCTGAGTATGTGTGATATTGGCCTTGAGAGGTATAAAAATCAACCTGCTCTCCCCCTCTTCAGAGAGAGAGAGCACCTTTGGTCCACACTGAAGACTTTTTCTTCCGTGCTTGCAGATCACTATCTCCAATAAAGCTCTGTTTCTACTATTGTTAGGCAGGAACCAAATCTGCAGGTGGCAGATACAGGCCAGGAGGGTGGTTCCTAGGGGCAGAGACCAGGGAAGTGACTGCAGGAAAAGGCAACTAAGGACTGCAAAGAGCAGTAACTTCAGGTTTGAGGCAGACACACCTGTGGAGCTGCAACTTTGTTGTAAGAACATCTGTCAATCATGTATGTCAATCATCTGGTAACATCCCACACCTCCCGTAACCCCTTCCCCAGACCAGGGCGATAAACCCAGGAAACCACCTTGGTGTCTTCAACGTCTTTCTTCACTCCTGGAGACTGACCCATTCTTCCATAGAACATACTATCGCTTTATATAGCTCCCTTCTTTTCTGCAGTAAAAGCTATTTGTGTGGAATTGCTTCCTGTCTCTGGTCACTTCGCCACACCAGCCCTGCTTGTGAATTTTCCAAGCAGGAAGCCAAAGAACCAGGACAGCAGTCCACCAAGAGCCACGCTGGTTGTCTTTCAGATGACGGTTTCCACTACTCTGTCAGTACTGAGAACTAAAAATAAAATCCTAATTTCCCCAACCAATTGAACGACCCCCTCCTGGTCAAGGAAACTCCAGAGAAACTTTAAAAAAACCGGGTTCCTGGTCATAATGGGACAGGAGATTGGGCAAATCTCATTATACTCCCTCCCTTGCCAACCGCCATTAGGCTTGGAAAGACTTGTTCTGTCACACATTACAACCAACAGCCTGAAGCTGCCCCTTGTTTTGGGGGTTTAAACACAGCAACTGACCAGCATTCCTTCCTGATAAGAGACCCCCAGCCATGGAGTGGTTCTGGCCAGTCTACAGAGGCTTCACACACGGGCCTCATGTCCTCTGCTTCACCTTTTGACATCAGAGGGCCCAAAACTCAAGCCGTGGATGATGCTAACGCCTCCATTTTTTGAACATGTGACCCACGAAGAGGCGTGAAGCTCAATTGCAACATGTGTATGTTTTTCCTTTCATAAATATTCATGACTTCTCCTATAGCTTATTAAATATGCATATTTGGCCACCCCACTCAGCACAAATTCCTGTTCTCTTTACCCCCTCCCATGAAGTGCTTGCTCTTGGCTTCTGCCCAAGGCTACACATCCCAGCCTACAGGCTGCAACCCTTTATGAGAAATAAAGCTCCCCTTTCCAAATTTATACAATTTGTGATTCTTCAGTTGACTGTACCAAGTACTCTGAACTATTGATATGTCTAAGAATAGATTCTCGGACATAAGCTTCTGAGCTGACGTAGCTTGACTGTCAAACTGTATCAGTAGACAGAGTCAGAATTTCAAAAATTCTTAGTCAACTACATGAAAGACAGCAAATGTGAGTCGAGAGGGAACCAGTAGTTCTGTCTGGAGCATGTTACATTTGAGGAACCTTTGAGGCATCCATGTTTCTGCATTCGGACATCTGGAACTCAGAGGCAAGGTCCAGGTGGGGAGAGGAGAACTTAGCAAAGGAAGAGGTGAGAGCAAACCAGGAACATGTGGTGTCCCAATGCCTAGAGAAGAAAATATTCCAGGAAAAGGTGCTCAGCCCTGTCAAATGCTGCTGAGAGATGATGGAACGGGACGAAGACAAAAGAATCAACCATTAGCTTTGGCCTGGCATAGGTCATCAGTGACATTGATGAGAATCCTCTCAGAGAGGAGGTGGGAGGAAAGCCCAGTTTTCGCAGCCTGATTAATAACATGGGTTTTGGCTTAACCAGATGGCCACCATTAATGATGACTCAGAAGGTACCATGTTGTTTTACAAAAATTGTCTCATCCATCCATCCACACAACTCTATGAGGCAAACAGAGGCAATGCCATCATTCCTATTTTATTAATAAAGAAGTCGAAGTTAAAGTATTTAAACAAATTGACTAGTATCATACCCTATCAGTGACAAAACCAGGATTCAAACAGAAGCTATTTGGATTGAGAGCCATATCTTACCCGTTTTGATAGATTATTTCTATAGCTAGTTTAAAGCCTTGCTGTCCTATTGATTAGCTGTGTGATTTTGGATAAGTTAATTAACCTCTCTGAGACTTGGTTTCCTATATTTTTCATAAAATGGAGATTCTATGTATAGTGTGTTTGTGAGCATTGAGTTATTATCTGCAAAGCCCCTAGCACAGAGCCTGACACGCAGTAAGTGCTCATTCATTATCTAGTATAAGCTAATCATTTTACAGACAAGGAAACCAGGCCCCAGAGGGTCCAGAGAACTTGTCACTGGCACACAGCGTCAGAGGGAAAACTGTCCAAGTGCCTTGAGTCCTTGCCCAGAGTACGGACCACTGACCTCTGACCAGCTGTCTTTCCTGGAATCCTCCTGCCCAGGGACCTAAATATCCTTTGATGCCGCCTCAGTGCACTGGTGAGTCGCTCAAAACACTCCCTGCTCTGGCAACAAATAACTCACAATGTCATTACCTGCCCGATGCCTTTTGAAGTAGCACTGTCCCCAGGAGTGCTCCGTCACTGGAGTGACAGTCCCTCATGTCGTACATCTCCCAGAAGCTGACACTCTCTTTTTGTGTTTTAAAATGGCTGAGACAGATCACAGAAAGTGCCAGTTCATTCCAGCAACCAGAAGGTATACTTTAGGCTGTTCTGTGGACAAGTGGGGAAAATGTCTGATGATATGTATTTATTTTTTTTCTCGTTTCAACTGGTCTCGGTTGTGATTTGGTTATAAAAAAAAATTCTCAAAGAGTTTGATTTTGGCTGGTTCTAAATCTGGGAAGTTTACACGGTGCCTTAGACACAGAATCATGAACGATGCGTTGCGGCAGGGACTCTGGAGCATAGTTAGATCAGAGGAGCCTTCATACTTACAGCTTTGGGGGTCTGTGGGACCCCTCCCAGTGCCTCTGCGTGGAAAGGGCAGGGGAGATGACGGCACAGGACTCTTGCTCCCACTCCAGCCCTTATCACGATATCTCTGTTTTCATCTGCTTTACACACAGAGCTCCCTATAGACCACTATAGGGAGGGAACAGTAAACTCTCTCTGTAAAGGTCTGGATTGTAAATACTTTCAGGTTGGCAGGCTGTATAGTCTCTGCTGCAACTATCCAATTCTGTTCTTGTAGTGCAAAGCAGCCACGGACAATATGTAAACAGATACGCATGGCTGTGTTCCAGAATACATTCATTTACAAAAACACGCATCAGGTCAGACTTGGAATGTGGGGGATAGTTTGTTGATCCTTGTTCTAGCATTTCGAGAAGCAAGTGGGTTATGAGTTGGCCTTGGATGATGTGACCAGATTCAGAAAGGAAGACCGTCTCAGAGAAAACAGAACTCCAGGGGGTTTAGGAGTGTGAAGGGTGGGAAGTTGGGGGGAGATTGCAAAGGACATTTTGAATCCTGTTGGGAAGACTGAACTTTTTTCTTGTGAATAAGTGGGACTCATATAAGGGGTTTTAAGCAGCGGTGTGACATGTTTATTTCCTAGAGATTGATGTGGCACCAAGGGGTGAATGAAATGGTTTAGGGCAGGGAGAAACTGTAAGAATTTTTGGAATGGTCTGGGTGAGAGACGATGCGTCACGCCATTGGCAATCAGCCTCGTTCCCATCTCTGCACGGAAGGTCCAATCCAGAAGTGTCTCTGTATACGATAGCGATGCATGTTCGTTGCTTCAACTTATTGATTACAGGCTCAGAGCCAGGAGGTGAGTTTAATGCCTGTCTCCTTCTCATTAGCTGTGCAAACTTGGAAATGTCCCTTTTCCTCTCTGAGCTTCAAGTGCCTCATTTCTGAGTGGAGATTGTAACGCCTACTGCCAAAGATCGCTGTGAAGATTAAATAGGATGATGTATTAAAGCTTCACTTGAAATCCCACTTTTTTATGTAGAAATGCATAGCAAAGTGTTTTTCTTTTAATATAAACTGAATTCTCAAAGAGATTAAACCTGAAGAGGGATTTATCCGTACAGCGACGGGCACTGTTCTTGAAGCTGCAATCCACTGTGGAATGGGGGATCATTTATACATTTCTCATGGATCATTGGGACGGTCTCAAAGGCCTGAAAATGGATTTTAAGATGTCTTCTAGGCTGGAATTATAATAAAATGCACATTCCTTTGTAAATTACATTGCTCACATGAAAATGTGCTGTATGCTACAAATAGAGATTGCTACTAACATCCATGCCAAATGAGGATGGCGTTATTTTAAATTTGATTGATGTTGCCGTCTTGTGCATTCCCGAAAGAAACACTGTGAAGTCAGGTGACACTATACTAGTCTTAAGCGATACTTAGCAAGATGATTATTCAATAAAGATGTTCTCCTTAAATGTGCAGGAGGCATCCGGACAACTGGATTCAATTTCATGCTGAAGGCTGTGAATATTCATTTTTCCCAATTGTTACCAAGAGTCCAATTTTAATTTGTTTGCTATTTCTGTTAATACCGAGGCCTACTTAGTATCTCCATTGAAAGTCCTTAAGAATATTAACAGAGAATCCTCACAGAATTGCTACAGATTTTTTTTTTTAAATGTTTATGAATTACCCTGACAGGCTTTTAGTTTTAACTCACATTAGGTAGATTTCATCATTAACAAGAATACTTGTAAATGAAAATGAAGCCATTAACATTTTAAATATACTGCATTTTGAAAAAGAAAGCAAGTTTGAAAAAAAAAAAAGTTGCCCCAAATGAAAGAGAGAACAGAAACTAAATTTAACAATACTGTGAAAGACATGCATGGTTGACAACCAGATATTGAGAAATATTATTTAGAAGAAAGCAAATTGGGTTAGAAATCTGAGGCCTGAGTTCCAGTTATTGGTCAGTTTTCCATAAACCTACCTGCTGTCAGACAATGCACTATATGTTCAATTTGCCAAATAACAAATTCAAAGAATTTACTAAATTTACAAAGAAGCTATTTATTTTAAACTGTTGGATGAAATGTTTTTAATAGCTTGTTGGCCTAAAAGGAAGAAGCTGAGGCGAAGTTAACGTGGAGGTTTATTCGGGCTGAGGTTGAGGACTGCAGCGGAGACACACTTCCAAGTTGCCTGGGGAGTGCCCCAGAGAACAAAGGCTTTCAAAGAAAAAGGGACAAATCAGGAGAGGGGACAATTGATGACAAAGGTTGGTTGACAGCCATTCTCAGGGGTTTACAGAAATGACATTGATTGGTGATGAGCTGGACATTGTTGAACTATGGGGGAAGGGTTACGGTGTCAGTGTCGGCACTTTGTGGCTACTCAGGGTGACTTTGTCCAGAGTCCACCTGGCAAGTGGCTTCAAGAAGCAATTATTTAGCCTCTTGAAGATGTGACTGCTGGGACACTGTACCTGCCTCTCTGGGCCTGGTCATTTAAAGGGGCTTGCAGTTTTCAGATAAAAACTTTCTTTTTTCCCCCTGTCTCCAGCTTTAGAAGATTTCAGTGACATTTCAGGTGATCAGCTTTCACTGTGCCTTCAGAATAGGATTTTGAGAACTGTTCCTCTTGCCTCCATCCCATCTCCCTGTGGCTGGAGCTCAGCGTGCTGGGATCGAAGAGGGGCTCCTCTGCCGGAGAGTGGCACAGAGAAGGGTCAGCTGAGAACACAGCCTGGCTGTCAACCCGGTAAGAGAGTCACCAAAGAGCAGGCAAGGGCAAAGCAGTAAAAAAAAAAAAAAAAAAAACTTTTATCTCTACGCATAGTTCTGACGCCAAATGTGTGGATTTTCCCCCTCGTATCAATTAAGTCTCCAACTCTGCAGACACCGACTGGGTGTGCTATAAATGTAATTTAATTCTGATACTAACCTGTGTTAGTGCAGACCCCACAGGCTAAGGGCTCAGCCCACAAGACCGCTCCTACTTCAGATGCCAGTTGCAAGTAGTGGGTCCCCGTCCAACCCGACCACAAATCGGGGTTCCTGCAGCCACCTCCTCAGGTTTGACAATTTGCTATAGTGGCACACGGCACTCAGGAAACACTTTACTTACGTTCCTTGTAAAGGATACAAATAACAGCCAGATGAAGAGGTATGTAAGGCGTGGGGAGGGTGGTCACAGAGGTTCCAGGCCCTCTCTGGGCACGACGCCATCCTCCCAGCACTGGGATGTGTTCACCACCCCAGAAGCTCTCAGAACCCCATCATTTAGGGTTTTTATGGAGGTTACATTATATAGGCACAATTGATTAAATTATTGGCCATTGATGATTGAACCCGATCTCCAGCCCTTCTCCCTTCCCTAGAGTTTGGGGTCGGGGGGATGGTGGTTAAAAATTTCATGCCTCTAATCACAGGGTTAGCATAAACCAGCATGGCTGAAAGGGGCTTGTTATGAGTAAAAAAGACAGCCCTCAGGAAATTCCAGAGGTTTTAGAAGCATTATGCCAGGAACCAGAGACAAAGACCACATATCTGTTTCCTATTATATCACAATGTCACAGGCTGGGCTGGAGTAAGCTGAGGGGCAGAGGCTGGAGGATAAGGATGCGGATCCCAGAGCACTCGGGACAGAGGAACCGATTAGGGCAGACAGGGTGGGTGGGGTGGGGACAGACTGGTGGTAGAGCGGTGGGAATGGGGGCATCGGTGAAAGGAAGACCCGAGGCTTAGACCAAGGACGTGAAGGTCCTGGGTGAGGAGTCCCTGCCCATGGGTCCGATACGAATAGTGGCAAACCAGATCAGTAGTTAAAATGGCAAGATATCGATGATTTGAGAAACTCAGAAATGAGTCATTTGGTGACTCGGCATTCAGGGGACTGACGTACGGTGCATTGACTTTTATCAAACTGAATTAGCAAACTAACTGTTTGGTGACCTGGTGGTTCAGAAAAAAGACTCAGTCCCAGGTGGAAAGGCCATAAGCTGTGGCCCTAGCGAAGGCGTCCTCCTGGGCGGTCTCCCCAACGGAGCCGCTGGGCCAGGTTGCAAGGGCACTGGAGGGCCCTTCTCCAGGGAGCTGTCTCAGGGACACGAGAAGGTCAAGCAGCAAGAGTTCTGGGCCTTGAACCCCCAAATCTACCAGACCTGCCTCTTTTACCATTTGAGGTTTCTTTGGGGCAAAAACAATGCTCCTCTGTTAACACCAACAAAAACACATTTTGAAAACCACTAGATAATCACACACCCTTTGGACTAACAGTAATTCGTACCTTTTGAGCATTTACTATACCCCAGACACTGTGCTGAGCACTTGAAAGACATTTCCTTATTTACTCCTCACTCCTGCCTTGGAGGAAGGTGACTGTCATCCTTCTCTTACAAGGGAGGAAACAGGCTCAGGGTGTTGTACAATCTGGATCCAGGATCTCTGATCTTTTTCTAGAAAACACCACATTCTAGAATATTTCTGCACAAGTTGCAAATGGCCTGCTGTCTCTCTTTTGATCCCACTCATCTGGGGACTCTCTAGGGGATTTTTAAGCAGACTTTAGGACCACTTTGTAATCTGACCCCAAGCTCCTCGTTTAGCAGAAGCTCCTAGTCTCCTCCACGTGAGCTTGCTGGGCTGTTCCAGCTCCTGCGTGGCTCCTGCATGGGTTTGGGACTCCTCTTCCCCCCGTTTCTGCCAACCCCTTGAGGCCCAGCCTCACTCCTACTTTTTCCACAGCCTCAAGTGTACTGACAATTCCAGCAGTGGCACAAGAGCCGATGCGGAGCTCGCTTGCCACGTTCCCTGCACTGTGCACCGGGCTCACCTCCCAGGTGTCACCTCAGAGTTCTACCATTGCTGCCTTTCCACAGACAGGGAAACTGAGGCGTGAGAGGCTGAGTCACTTGCCCTGAGTCACACAGCTGGGAAGTGGCAGAGCTCCACCCCTGGCCCCTTGCTTCCTCACCTGTCTCTGCTGAGCCCTCACCGCACTCTTCCCAGGCCACCAGACTCCCCCACCCCAGCCTCTTCTAAACTCCTTTAGCTTTTGATAAAGCAGCTTACAACTATTGGGCCTGTAAAATAGTGTGTCTGCAATTATAAACTCGATTTTCCAGAGTGCGCTTCTCTCCTACCAGCTAAGGCGTGAGTGAGGCTCTTGAGGACGATTTTCCTCATCGTGTCCCTCCGTGGTGTCACCGCGGAGCTGGGCTCGGGACTCAGTGACGTGTGCGCACATGCTCTAGGAGCCCAACCAGCATCGGAAGCCATTTCTCCCTGGTAAGTTATGACGTCGGGTTTGCTTTTATTGATTACTGCAGGGATTTGTTTCTTATCCTGCTATATAAATGCCTTCGTAGGATAATTGCAGCAGTGTTTTAGGGGAGGTTGCCACTTCATGGATGCCTTTGGTTTGGCATCCATCACCCTTGTCTTCAGTTAAATGTCAGCAGCTCTGAGTCTATCCTGCTCCATCCGGCTCATCTCGCCTTCATGGGCAACCTCGTGTTTGCTTCTCAACAAGAATGCGACTGTCTAGGCCAGTTTCTTCAACACCAGAACCGCCAGCCCCCTGTGACAACACCTTGCACGGCCTAGCCTTGTTCTATGGACCCTCCTAAGCACTAACTATTGCTGTTTGGGGCAAAGATTGGGGACAAGATTCCAGGCCACATTTTTTTTTTCTTCCTAAGTAGAGCAGAATATGCAAGAGGAAGAGGTCAAAGAGAGCCATGGTGGCTGAGGGTGAGGAGATGCTGAGCTTCTGGACATAAGGAGGAGAGATCACAGGAGAAATCCCGCTGTTCTCTTTCTTTCTCATTAGGAAAATCTGCCTACATGGCTGTCTCTACTGTGGAAGAGGGAATGATAGCTCCCCAAAGACATCTGCATCCTAACTGCTCTTCAGGCACTGTGCTAGACAAATTGCTATGCTCTTTCATGTAATTGCAACTTCCAGAGGTAAGTCCCATCTATATCTCCATCTCACGATTAACACAGTGGAGCCCCAGGGCTGTTCTGTGGGTTGCCCTTGGTCTTGCAGATGGCAATGGGATGCATCAGGAATTCAGACCCAAATGTGCTTGAATCCCAAGCTCATGTATTTACTATTTTCCTTCACAGAGTAGCAGGGCAATGTCTGCTGAACTTAAGAAACCTTTAATGTTTGCTGGAACCTGTGATGTTGATAGGTTACATGGCAAAGATGGTATTGGGCAAAGACAGGATATAGATGGAATTAAGGTTGCCACTCAGAGGACCTTCAAATAGGGAGATTACCCTGGATTATCCTTAATGGTAGAAGAGGGAATAGGAAGAGATGTCAGGTGTCAGCCTGAGGACTCGCCTCAATGCTGCTGGTTTTGAAGAAGGAGGAGGGTGCCATGAGTCACGGGAAGCAGGCAGCTTCTAGAATCTTGAAAAGGCTGAGCAAAGGATTCCCCCAAAGAGCTTCCAGAATGCAAGACACCTGCCCACACCTTGACCTTAGTGAGTTCCATGGCAGACTTTTGAAATTTGTGTTGTTTTCAAGCCACTCACTTGGTGACAATTTGTCACAGCAGCAAGAGAAAAGGAATGTAATCTATAAATCTTAAATACGCTCAATTTGTGAATCTTTTGTCAATCAGAGGAAGAATTTACATCTTAGAGTTTACATATTGTTGTTTTTAGAATCAGAACAGCCTCCTGGACCACAGACCTGGACGTTTCCCTTTGCCCTCACCATGCGGTTGGCAGAACAGCTTTCTAGTGATTTTGAAACTTCGCTGTGATATTCTTAAGACGTGTGTGAAAAGTTAAGCTCCGGTCAACGTCATTTTGGCTTTGCCTCTGCCAACTCTTCCAAAAAGCAATTTTGTATTTGAACCAACTTGGTTAAAATTGTGAAAGATAGCCGTGGTTGCTAAGGGAAGCTGCCTAGGTGTTGCCATGGGAACAATTGTTTTTAAATCAGGAATAACTGTAAAGAACTAGGGTGGGGATGGCAGGGGAGATAGCTACCCCTTAGTTCCTCCTCATTAGAGGGAAACAGCCTGAGGTTCCTGCCAATTCCATAAGTTCAGCAGACACTCTATGGAGGCCAATGGTAAATGCATGAGTTTTAGATTCAGGTGGATTTGGGTCTGAATTCCTGATTCGCCCTATTGCTGTCTGCAAGTCCCAGGGTAAACTACGGACCTACCCCGGGCTCCATTGTGTTAATCATGAGATAGGGATTATGATGGCATTTACCTCTGGAAATCAGTGTGATTATATGATGGGACACATGCAGTTTACCTAGCACAGTGCTTGGAAAGTAGTGAGAACATAATACCTGATAGTGGTTTTATGCTGAGACATGTGATTGTCTGTGGTTGCAGGGCTCTAGATGATGCTTCCCGAGCCCACGTGGAGACAGATTTCTAGTCTATCAGGCACTGATAAGTGATCCTCCTGCATGTAACTGATAGGCAGCTCAGCCCACATGTGACTCACCTTGAGTCAGCTACACCTGAACTGGTCCATATCCTCCCTGCCCAGCAAGATGAGTCTGCACTTGGCTTTCGTGACAATGCTGTCAAAGTTCTGGCATATTTGCATTAGTTTCTGCTCTTCTTTCTTTGTGGGCCAATAGCAAGCAGCTTGGCGGTGCTTGGGGCACTGGCCGTGAGTGACAGGGGTCTAGATGCCATCTGTTTGCTGTCTCTGATTTCACCTATGTGGCCCAGATGAGAAGGGCAGGAGGGAGGGGAGCTGGCCATACCTGGGGTGAGTGGCCATGAAGGCTGGGAACAGCACAGGGAGTTTGAAGACTGGTTTACCTGTATGCAGAGCCACTGCCATGAAGGGGAAAGTCTACACTGAGTTCGGGGATCCAAACGTACAATGTGGAGCTGGGAACATAACTAAATGTTGGATGGAGTTGGGAGGACTGGGCAGGAGAGAATCAGAAGGAGAATCAAGTGTCAACATAGGGACAGCGGGAAAACAAGGTAGGGCACAAGTGATGGGAAAAGTGGCCCCGGAGCAGCTCTACCCTGGCTTGGGAAACCCAGTGGACAATGGCGAGATGTCTGAGCAACGTGGCAGGTAAGCTTGGCCCAGGAGAAAAGCCCAGCTTGCCACTAGCACAATCTGCCTTCTTATAAGATCTTTTAAAAAGTTTCTGTCCAGGCCCAGAGTGAAGAAATATTATACTTCTCCAGGGCAATTAGTCTGTTTCTGTCTGATGGTGAGAACTGTAGAATGACTCAGGTATCCCTTTTTCATGTTGGCTGCTAAAACCTTAGTTAGAGCCGAATGTGTGGCCCACACAGGGCACGTGCGTGGTCTCCGAGGCCCGTGTGTTTGCAGTAGATTCAGTCCCGGCTTCATTTCATGTTCTTCCTCTGGTTTGTCTTTTTTACCTACGCTTAAAAAATGCTGGGTCTTGCTTCTAAAATAAAAAGAAAAACTATGTTTTGAAATGTCGTTTTTCTTCATTTTACAAATAATTTTTTAAATTACAAAATACATGGTATAACCTATAGTATAGTAAAATCTATAATCAAATCTATCTGTATAGTACATCTGTAACACACTAAAGCATACTACATCTATAATACAATCCATAATATAATCAAAATAGCACAACTTTTATGCAAAATGGAAAATTTAGATGAACGCAAGAAAAAGCGCTGTTCTAATCCCATTGCTATTAACATTTTGGAATGCGTGTTCCACTTCAGAGTCATCACTGGAATGGAAACTAGTTCTTGACCTTCTCACTCAATGTTCCATGAACTTAATGGTCCAGATGCTTGGCTGGGGAAGATGTCTGCAGAAGGATTTCCCTTAGAAATGTAACTGCATATGAGAATAATTATAGAGGCCTTGCCTATGCACAGACTGCCTCCCCGAGCAACAAGGAAACCCAACAAAGCTGAACTAAAACTGGTTTAACAATGGGTTCTTTTTAAATGGCTACAATGACCCTTAACTGGTTATTTGCTATTAGCCTATTTCAATGAATTCTGGAGTTTTGAACACATTTATGTGGATGGATAGACTGAGACTAGGAAGGTAGCAAAGGTTAGAACTTCAAGGAGTAATTTGATATATTAAGTCACTGTTGAGTTGCATCTCTTCCTGCCCTGAAGAGGAAGGGCACAAAGAATTCTTTAATAAGACATTGTTTCATTAATTTAAATATTTATTGGCATATAAATATGTAGTGCTTTGAGGCCTAAAGAATGTCAGAGAACATTTTTTTCCACATGTAAGATAATAAATGAAGTCATGTACTAAACCATTAGTCCATTTATTCATTCAGCTCATATTTTCTGAGCACCTGTTTAGAACAAACCTACACTCTGTAAGGACCACAGATAACTGATTGTTCCTGTTCTCATGGGGAGGTTCCATGCTGGATTGTACCATTATGTTTTGCCTCTGTGAGAGCTTTGGTAGGACAGAGAAGGAGCAAGCTAAGTGAGCCTAAGGGAACAGGAGATGGGAGCCCCAACTGAGTGGAATTCCCCCATATGGAGGAGGGCAGAGGTGGCGGGCAGGGCTATGGAGGTAGTGAAGAGCCAACAGCACAGAGAACACCGTGGGTCCAAGCTACTTTGAGTGTGGCTGAGGACTGAACAGAAAAACAGAGAAGGTGGCAGTTTCCAGCTGTCGCTGGTCTCCGGCATGGTTTGTTTCTGTATTTCAACACTTTAGGATTTAGTTCCCCTTATGTCGTTCCTGCCGTCATGCTCCCTTGGCATGGGCTCTGCTTTCCAGACTGTGTGCAGCTGAGAGCGCATGGAAGGAATTCAGCAGTTGGTAAATGCTCAACAAATGTCAGCTGTTTTTATTATCAATATAATTGGCTGCCATATTTCTATAAAGTTACAGTCACTTGAATTCATAGGTCTCTTAGAGAGTGGGCCTGGAAGCTTTATAGCTAAAGAGAAGCAGTGCCACACTGATGAAACCTTTTAGCTGTAATCCCCATGAAAATCTCTTTGTGTCACATGGACAAGAGGGCATCTTTCCTCAGGACAACTCGCCTTGAGAGAACTGTGGCTTCCGTCCTGTTGGGCCCAGAGGCCTGGAACTCAGCTACCAGGAGAACAAGAGTCCAATGAGAAGAGAGTGAGTCAGGCTGCCATGTTTCCCCAGAGTGCGGGCAGGGCCTCAGGGCTCTGAGTTCCTAAGCAGGGAGCCATGTGGCCTCACCTTCCCCAATCCCTCTATAAGAGAATGGATTCAGAGGCAAGCCCATGAAGGTGGAATCATTTGGCTAGAAAGACATCCCTTCAATTTTTCCTTTTGTGGACGATGGCCGATGTGTCTGGAATTGCTGCACGACAAACACACCAGGCCATGATGCGTAAAACCCATAACATTTATATTTTGAAATGTCAGACCTTTGAGTTTAAAAACAGACTTTAGAGAGCTTGAGAACTTGGCAATTAATCAGTACTCTCTACTCAGAATGAAAGCACAGAATGGTTTGTTGTGTCTCGATACACAGATGGATATGGCTGGATATAATTACTTTTTCTCTATGGTGCTCAAACACCCATTTGTCTGATCTCCCCCTGCCCTTTTTGTAATTTATTGTTTGGCATTTGGTAGGCATAGCCTGGTATTGCAGTGGGTCTACAAATCATGTTTTAAAAATTGGTGCCACTGTTACATTGAGAACAAAATCCACTGTGTTTCTGACCACCATGAGATGGGGTTCTCGTTGTCTTATGGTCACTGATTGACGGACAGATCCAGGGTCTGGATTCTGTCCCTTGGTCTCCTGGTTTCTGTCTAAGCAAAGTGCAAGAGCCTCTGCCCTGTTTCCTTTAATTAGCATCTGGGGTTCGCCTTGCATATTTGTTCCGTTCCATGGGAATTCTATCCTGACTCGGCTCCTCAGATCATTTATCCCACAGTCAGGATGCATTTACTGAGTTCTTACCCTGTACCTAGACCCTAAGGGTATGGAGAGAAACAGTCCACTATTGCTAACCTCAGGGAACGAACACTAGGGCAGCGACTTCAGAAGCTGGAGCCGCGTGGAGACGAGGACTGAGGAAGGCAGCCAGCGACAGGTGCCAGAGCAGCTTGGGCAGTGGGAGAGGTTGAGTGGGGAGACTTTGGGATACCTTCCTTTTTGGAAATTGGTTATTTTCTGGTTTAGGATTCAGACACTATCTTTTAGTGCAATTGAAGTTCTGTTTCTTCCTACATGGGAGATTAGAAAGGAGTTAAACCATCACACAATGCTGATCGGGCAGAGTTGAGAGAATTTTGAGATTTTTTTGGCTGTCAAAGCCTTCTGTAAAATAGAGACTGTCCAGGTGTGACACAACGAGTATGAGATTATATTCAGCAAAGCCTTATCGTATGAGGAAATAGGTTAGACACCTCGCACATCTACATGTTACTAAGTTTTTTAATACTTGTAACTACTGAGATTAATAAGATATATTTTTATTTTAAAGAATTGCCTCATTTATTGTATCTTTTCATAGGAGTTGCTATTCCCTTCTCAAATAATGTCTAAAAAGTATACTATGCTGGGAGAGAGGGCCTTTTGAATTTTTTTGATGGTAAAAAGGGCACCCCATACTCTCAAATGTTGAGAAACACTGATGGTACAGTGGGAGGCATTATTTTTTAAAGCCAGTCTCTGTTTTCTGCTCTGTGTGGGACATGAGCCTACAAACAACGTACCACTCTGAAAGTCCCTTCAACTTGGAAAATGACCAAGGAATGCCTTCTCCGCAATGATAATGCACATTGTGCTTTTGAATCCTGCTGCTCTACCTGGAAGAAACTAAGGGACAGAGGGAAATTGGCTTTTCTCAGGTCCCATCTGTCAGTTTTGCCTGGGTGATGTCATGGGGTAGGCTGGCACCGGCAGGACGGCTCTCAAAAGCAGCCCGAGGTGAGAAAGACCCTGGCTGGCACATCTGGTTAGGAGCATACCTATAACTAGTTCCATTTTCCTATTTTTCCGTTTCCTATTTCTTATTTGTAGATTGTCCTGAAGGACTAGGATTTTCGTAACATTCCTTTCCTGATTCTTGGCGAGTCCTACAGTGTCCTAATACCTGTGCTGACTGTCTCATCCCAGGGTGACAGACTGGGCCTTCTGCTTGCTTGTTGATTTCTGGCACCAAATGGAATATTTCTGGTTTTTGGGTCTGCCCGGCCCAAACCACACCAGGTCCAGCATCAATCCTCCTTATCTGGAATCTTAAATAATTCATCCGCTAGCAGGTAAGGAGCTGTTGTGCGTTAGACCACGATATTCATCTTTCGAGACATAAATTCTATCTGTTCGGTATTATCTTGTATGGCAACCTAAGGCATGTTCTTTAGCCTCTCCGGATCTCAGTATCCTAATCTGTAGAACGATACCGTATCAGTTCAGGTCCTCTGGGAAGCGGATGTCACGATGCAGTTAGAAGTGCAAGAGCTTTGCTTGTGAAAGAAAAATAGGAGAAGGAGCTGGTAAAGCCTTCAGACCATCATGGTGTGGGCTGTTAAGGAAAAAGTTGTTCAATGACACTTGTTAAAGCACAAAGGAACACTTTATTCAGAACCAGCGTGATCCATGTAGGGACCACTGCATTGGGGTCTTGCAGTGGGGGAGAGAGATTGGGCCCAACTCCAAATACAGCACGGGCAGATGGGAACTGATAGCCAAGGAGCAGCACTGGGGGAGTGGATGGAAAATTACTAAGAGAAAACTTCAGGGGTAAGGGGGATTCTGGCTAAACTGACCTACCAGGATTCCTGCTGAAGATAGGTGACCAGACATCACCAGGAGGATGGTGGAGGTTGAGGAACCTGATCAGATATGGGGCACGATCCGATATCAAGGGTGAGGGGTTCTTGCTAAAACTGGATTTCACAAGGAAGTGCACAGATGGGTTTAGCAGAAGATTCAGAAGTCTGACTGATGTTTGGCCGAGCAGAGGATCTTTGTCAGGGCAGGGAACACCTTCAGACCATTATGTAGGCCTGACACCTGTGAAAGGAAAAGGGAAAGGAAGGGAGACATGGTGTCAAGAGGCTGAGACAATGATGCTACTGTGAGAAAGTCTGAGCCAGGTGAGTGGGGAGCTCTAGTGCAGACAGAGTCCACAGAGAAGTCCCAAGTTGGGCGGAACTGGCCAGGCCATGGTGCCCTCTCCAAGCTCAGTCACTGACTGGGGACTGTCTGGGAAGACCGTGGCCTTAGCGCAAACGTTGCAGCAGGAAGCTGGCATCCAACCGCACTCCTTGCAGCTCAATCGCGCGTTCTTTCTTGGAAGCAGATCCGAGCACCATATCTTCATGGCTACTTTTTTTTTCTTTTTTAAATGAAGGGCCAGGGTAAAACCATCCCTACCGTTTTAATTCAAGCTGCACACATCTCTTCGTAAGCCTTTTAATTGTGTGAACATTCAGGCATGAGCACAGGAGAAATTGCCATGTTTCCGAATGTGTTTCACCAGGGCATACGTGCCACTATGAGTTGGCGAAGTCAGAGTCCCAGTGATGAGACCTGGGAGAGGTCTGGACACACACAGATGGAGAGCGAGTTCCGGAGCCGCCTGCCGCCCGAGGAGAAGCCGGAGCTCCAGGGAGAAGCTGGCGCGTGGGCTGCCTCTCACTCCCCAGGAAGGGCCTCACACCAGCCTGTCAACTCTCTCCGGGCTCCCTTCCAGGTCCAACAGTCTACGATGCCTGAAGAGCCTCTCTGATTCCTGACATGCCACTTAGGTTTTAGGAAATTAGACTTTAGAAAACGCATCTTGCTTTCATTCTTTTTTTTTTTAGCTGATGCCTTTGAAGATGGGATTTAGAAAGAGGCTACGTGGGCCCCAGGCCAAAAGGTGCTACTCCCTGAGCAGAAATGAGTCAGCTCAGCCATCGATGGTCCTGTGGGTTCCCACAGAAGCTGTGTCTCCTGCTGCCCCGAGGTTACCAGTGAGTGTCCCTCTGTGTCCGTCCTGTTCCCCTCCTTCTGGCTCTTGGCATCATGCACTGATCTCCCATCTTTGGGCCCCGTCTGCTCCACCCCGTGTTGCCATTTCGTGGACCACACCTGCTCTTGCTTCTCTGGTCTGATGTCTGTGTTTTCCTGGTTTCCACCATGCCACGCCCTAGTATCCTGCATCCTGAGACCCCTCACTTCTTTAGCAAGTAATCTGCTATCTGCTAAGCTCAGAAGGGCAAAAGTGAATTGCCTTGTTTGGATTCAGTTAGAAGGGAGATGGGACTATCTCAAAGCTGTAATCAGGGCCTGTGGGGAAGGGGAAGGGACAGGAGGGGAAGAATGGTGAACAGCTGTTTTGGACGTGAAGGTGATGGAGCTGGAGCATGCGTCATTCACCTCCACGCAGTACCAGGCAGAGTCATTGAGTTGGTTGTTTGGGGGAAGTATTATCTGTCTCTGTGATGGACACTGGGATGTGCCAGTCAGGTCCCTCTTGAGAAATGAAAGATTTATTCCTCTGCTGTTAGAAGTACTGCCAGGAGATAGCCCTTAACTTTCAACTGTCTTTAGAAAGTGCTTCAGCTGAAGAAGGCTGCCTTGCCCAAGGTCATATGCCCTTTCTGGGGTAACCTGAATCCGATGACTGATGAATACAAGGCTATAAAGGCCCAACCCCTTTCCCCTAACTCTGGACAGCTCTGAGGTGCCAATCCAGCTTTGGAGCTTCCCAAGCAGTGTGCCGAGACCTTCCTTGAGGCTGCACTGAATTTCCACTTCTCCATCTGCCCAGTCTTCCTTCCTTCCCTTCCCTCTCACGGGTATCATCCCAAGAGCACTTCCTAGCAACCTTAGTGGCCATTTCGGAAGCTGCTTTCTGGGGATCCCAGCCTGCGACACTTTCCTTTGCAGTTCTGACATATTTTAGACAAGGGATTTTGGGTGGTGACAACCTCCAGCTCATAGTCACAGTTCATCACTGTGAATTAGAACTGTTAATGTCTCAAATCAAATATTCATGGAAAACCTGTTCTATGGGAAGCATCAAGCTGAGCAATGTCACTAAGCATTAGCAAATCGCCTCAGTGTGTCCTGTAAAGAGGGCAGTAATATCCTTAAAATGAAATATTTTGAGGCATGAGGCAGGGGAAGATGCCAGGAACAGGTGACCCCAAGGCGAGGTGAACTGACCCAAATGCAGGCCTTGCCCCAGAGAATATAAGTGGGAGTTTAGATTCTGGTATTCAAATGCCAGTGGAGACCTGGAATTGATTTGGGCCACTGTTGAGTCCAAGACAGAAAGGCCTGTGTCATTCAAGGCAGGGAACATCACAGGCCTGCAGTTCAATGGGAGTGGGAACCAGGAAATAGTGGGGAGGTCCAGCCCTCTGCAAAGAGACCAAGAAAAGCTACACAGAGTGTCAAGGGCCCATTTGGCCGGGGGTACTGGCAGGTGCCTAGGCAGCAATAGAAGGCCACATGTCATATGGACTGAACTGATACATCCGAGTTGGAGTGACCCTATGGTAGAAGCAACGCAAGATGCTCGCTTCCACCTGCTGCGATCATTGACACACGGTTTACTTTTAAGGCTCTTGAAACTGGGTGATTTGGTAGAGTTAATCAAACAATACATGAAAATATCCAATGATATTTTGGCATTATATGGTGCCTCTGCTCATCCTATTGCGATGGCATTGTACCTGTTCATTCACGCATATGTAATGACTGTGGTTCAGGCTTTGGCATCTGAAAGACCTGGATAAATGACTTCGTCTTTCCCAGTCTCGGCTTTCCCATCTGCAAACTGCGGATAATAATAATAGCACCTGCTTTTCTATGGCTGCTGTGACGTTCAAATGAGTAACGCTCCGGACACAGCACCCAGCTTGCAGTAAACCTCCACAAATGTTAGCCAACGTGAGTTTTATTACATGTCCCTTTGCGTCGGAATGTTCCGGCCTCTCCATGCCCTTCCAGCTCATTGGGACGTGTGCGTTTGCAGGGGCTGTTTTGACGCTCAGGTTCACGGCGAGTCTCTGCCCAGAAGTGTGACCGCCGTGCACACCAGCTTTCCCTCGTGTGCTCTCCCACCCTCTTCTCCCCCAGACCCTGTCAGAGTGTCTAGAACAATGGAGGAAAGCTGCTTGATTACAGTCAAAAGTCTCTCTGGGAAGCTCCAACCCTTTCAGGGTAATTTGGCATGATTTTATGGAAGTGAGCCTTGGGGGAAATTCAAATGTCAAGCATAATTTGGTACTTGAAACATGAAAGAAAAAGCCTTCTGATTTCCTTTCATCTGTGCTCCCCCTCTGCACTCCATCCAGCCTTCCCTCTTCTCTCTCAGGGGTCATTACGCCACAGCGGGAACGAGGGGAAGCAACAGTAGAGGGGGTGATCCGTTAACCCTTGCTGGCTCCCTCGGCACGGGGCACTCAGCCTCCCTCGCGCACCGGGCACTTCTGCTGACCCCCCATGTTTTCTATGTTGGCAAGGCAGTGGTTCTTTATACACAGTAGATGATGAGTTGAAGTTCTTTTAAATGTTATCTGGAGGGAAAATTTTGTCTTTTCAGGTTAAAGGTGGTGCATTTTCAGAAGGCTCCTTTTCCCATCCTTGCTCTGATTTGAGGTCAGACTACCCTATTAATCAGACCCTGAAGGGTGAGATTCGAGCTCTGCCATTTACTAGCCCTGTGACTGGCAGGTTACGTCACCACGCCAACCAGGTGTGCCAGAGCTGAGTGACAGTCCACCTGAGAAGACCCCGTTCCTGGTGTCTGGTACCAACCATGGAGCGAACAGGAACATGACTGCTGCTTTGGGCCCACCTTCCACATCTCATGCAGAACGTCTTCTAGGTCCATGTTAACCGAGAACTATGCAGGGAGGGCAATTCTTGGAAACATAATGCCATTGTAGCTAAATTGTCACAGACCGAATCCACAACAGGGGCTGTGAGTCAAATGCTCAGCCCATAGGGACACTCAGGAACTGTGAGCTGCCCTTCTTCTTCCTCTTTCATTAGTCTCTGCCCACCAGGGCCCCCTGGGCAGCAGTGGGAGGGTGGAGATCCACGGCGAGGACACAGGTCCCGCGTGTGTGTGCACATATTTGGTGGTGGACACAGAATGGGTGCACGCCATTGTGAGACCAAAGAACACAGACTGAGAAGAGCCTGCTGTGGAAATTCTGGGCTTCTTTCTCTCTTTTTTCAGTGTGACAGAGAGTTTTGTCTACTTTACTGCTCAGGTATAAGTGCCTGCCCCAGTCCAGGAAAAGCTAGCCTTTGAGAGAACTGACTCTGTCACCCCCTCGTCCCTCTTTTCCTCTGTGTTCATGGGGTTTGAACAATGATCTGCCTTGGCCCGCCGTGTTTTCTGTTTTTTGTTAAGCAATTAGTTTTTACTGAGGATAGTTTCTTCATCCATACCATGATGGATAACCTGCCTTAAACATGGGGATGCTCAGTTACAGGGAATTTAATTCCTGTAGGAAGCCTTGGAGACCATCTCATTATGTTAACCAGTTGGAAATTCCTAGGGCCCAGCCATAGATACATGAATTTGCTTTCCAATAATCCCCCCTCGGGCTGGGATGTGTGGGTGGATTCTGCTCTGCAAGCAGTGAGACAGAAACCAAGTGTCATGACTGTGTTCTGGACTGACGGGGACAATGTGGTATCTGCAGTGAAGGCAGGGTTTCCCTTTGCTGGTTGCCCTGGGTATCCCTGGGTGGTCCTCTTCTGCATCCATTTTGTTATTGTGAGTCCAAATTCATGTTTTTATCTATTCCCAGATAAGAGAAGTTATACTTCTGTTGATTACAGGACATAGAACCAATACGTGTAACTTGACCAGCCCTCCAAAGACCTTGCAAGATCTGGTTTTATAGTCTCTGCAAAATAGGGATTTTTCCATTGGCATATTTCACGATCACACCTTCTCATCCACTTGTTGGTTTGGTCAGTTACTGTGGTCATCCCTAGCCCATGAGGGCTCTTGGATGAGCTTGCATCATTTGATGGCATCACAGGTGGACAAAAACAGAGGAATGGACAGAGTGCTCATTATGGCACCAAAAGGGAGGGGTCAGAGCCCTGCACTGATATGAGCTTTCTTATCTCTAGAGCAGCAGTTCTCAAAGCATCATCTCTGCACCAACAGCATCAGCATCATCTGAGAACTCGTTAGAGATGCAAATTCTTGGGTCCCACCCTGAACTTACTGCATCATCATCTCTGGGGATGCGGCCCAGCAAATCGGGTTTTAACAAGCCCTCCAGGTGATAGTGCAGGTGGCTAACGTCTGAAAAACACTGCTGCAGAGCTGGGAACAGACCAATCCCCTTGACAGCCACAACAGCTGCACATCTGCTCAGACAGCTCACGTGAGAGACACGCATGTGATGCTGGAATGAGCTGGAACATTCAGGCAAGAGAGGCAAGGTTTTCTTACCAATACATTTGTCCAAATTCTTACCTTTTATGGGTAAAAACCTTTAGCCCCCAAAAAGGAGAGGAGCTGCCTAAGATCACATAGTTGCTTGTAGAAATCAGAATGGATTTTAGCCTCTGGATTCTCACTTCACTGTTTCTTGTTTTGTTTTGTTTTTTCTATTCTAATTTCTCAAGAAGAATTTGGGAGGGTGGATGGCAATAAAGAGTGTATTGTGTTGGGATGAGCATTTCATTCAAATTCTGTCATTTTCTAGGTATGACCAATGGAGAAGCATTACACTCCTCCTCCCAGGTCTCAGTTTTCTCATCTGAAAAATGGGAACAACCATCCATGTTCTGCCTACATCAAATGAGGTGCAAAAGGATCTGCAAATTGTAACATGACATCTGTCCAGAAAGCAACAGTAGCAGCAGCAGCCTCCCTTGCTGCCTTTTCTGGCAGTATCCGACTGTCCTGCCTGCCTTGCTCTGGGAGGTGGGAGGGAGACAGCAGTACCTCTCTGTTGTCAAGGAGGCCACAGAGCTCTCCCTATGCAGAGAAACTATCCTTTCCTTTCATTGACTAATTCAGATGACAGCCTTTCCCATTCTGGTTCCAGCCCTATTAAAACCAGCAAAACAACCACTTATGTGATAATCATTTTATCACACAGCTGCTATTGTAAATAAGGGATGGAGGCCCCTGTGCTGGGCCATCTTTACAACAGCTCCATCTAAATGCAAATGCAGATCCCCTGCCCAACCGGGAGGTGAAAGCTTTCCCATTAGCAGGCAGGAGATAGGACAGTTAATTTAATGCTAAAACATTCCCATGCAAGGAGAGAGCAATTTCCCCTGTTGAGCAGTGGCCTCATTTTCTCTCTATGACCACCGTGCCCATAATATGATAATTTTTACCTTTTTAAACTTTGCTGAAGGAAAAAGGACAGTCATCTATCTTTGGAAATGGCTCCTTCCGCATTCATTTTATCTACAAAAATGCAGATATTTGTCTATTTGGTGAATGAATAGCCGAGAAAAAGCTGAAAGATGAAGATGACTTCGGCACTGTGACATGTTGGGATTCAACACCTGCACTTGACTTCATGAACTCGTCACAGGCAGGCTCGCTGCGTGATGCTATCTGCCAGGCCTAAACTAATCGGCTCCTTTTCTTCTTTCGGGGAGCCAATCTCCCCGGGCTGAGAGAAGAGGGATTGAGAAGGAAAAAGGAAGAAAAAGAATACGGACAGCCAAGTTCATGTGGATAGCAGTTCTTTTAGCAGTGGGTCGGAGGATTTAAAATGGGTTCTTCTTTCTAAATGTGTCGGATCAGATGCTTTCAAGCTGTGTGGCTTTGAGTGCTCACTTAGCCTTGCCAGGGCTCCTTAATTGTCGTAGGGATTGGAGATAATTAACACCTATGCCTAGAAGGAGCGGGAAGGGAATCAGCGCTTTCTGAGCCCGTTTCACAAAGCAGCCACTGTCCTGGTTTCCTGCATCACCCCAGCACAGAAACCCTGAGAGCAGGCTGGTATGAGACCATTTTATAGATGAGGAGATGGACTTCGGTTTTTGTCTCATCCGAGGCTACGCAGCGAGTGCAGAAGCTACAGTCAACCCTCCTTACTCACGAATTCTGCACTTGTAAATTTTCTTACGTCCTCAACTTTTATTTACAATCCCCAAATCAATACTTGCAGCTCTTCCGCGGTCATTTACCAACAGGCACAGAACTGCAAAAAATGTGAGTTGCCCAATGCACATGCTCTCAGCTGAGGTCAAACGAGGTGACTTTTTCTCCTTGTTTCAGCTCATGCTGTAAATGAGCATCCTTCGTATGGTCTATTTAGCGCCATGCCTTCCCATTTTTGTGCTTTTGTTGGTGATTGTGCTGTTTAAAATGGCCCCTAAATGCAGTGCTGAAGGGTCTAGTGTCTAGTGTCCCTAAGCACGAACAGGCTGTGATGTGCCTGATAGAGAAAATCAGTGTGTTAGAAAAGCTTCATTCGGGCATGAGAATGCGGTGCTGTTGGCTGGAGGTTCAATGTTAATGAGTCAACATAGATATTAAATAAGGTATCTTTCAATGGAGACTCATGTAAACCGGGTTGTATATTGATCCGCTGATGAAAATGCTGTGATCAGGGGCTGGCAGGAACCTACCTCTGCATTTCCACTAGGAGCAGCAGATAAGGACTCACTAATTTAGTGTTGGCAGTAACTTTATAGAACATACCAGCCGTGAATAATAAAAAAACAGACTGTATTTTGGCTCCGGTCTGTTTGTCTCTTCCATCATCCTTAAGAAGGAAGGGAGAACACTACCAGAGGGGTCTGGCCCTTACCCGGTAGCATCCTTATCCCAACTGTTTCAAGAGCCCATGAGCTATTTCCTTACCAGCTGGGTGATCCTGGGCAAGTTATGAGTTTTTTTCCTATATAAAGTGGGGTTCTTAATATTATTTGGCAGGGTTGTTTGGGAGAATTAGGTGAGACCCATGCACATAAGGTGTTTAACACAGTGCCTAGATCATCTTAAAAAATAGCAATTATTAATATAATTATTAGGATCCTGGTTTGAGGTTATTTTGTGATGCTGATGTTCCAAGTCCTTCCCTTGCTGGTGATCCTGGCTCTTGCCTGGGCCTCACTTTTCCTCTCTGCCTGTCCTTTCCCCTAGTGGAAACCCAAATCCTGCTTCTATTCCCAGCCCTGATGGAGGGGAAGGGCAAGACTCCAGCTAATTTTTCACTCTGTTATACCAAGTAAGTATTTGAATAATTCCTAGAGCAGAAGCAAAGCACAAGAGTGGCTGTTCTGAGATACCAAGGAAGGCACCCGGAAGCTCCACCATGGAGGCTACACTGGAGGGAGGTTGGGATTGGTCCATCATGGAGCACAGCTCCTTGCTAAGGGACCTCTTTGAAAACTCTGGACAACTGCCTTTGGAATGTCTCTCAGATCTAAAAAGACAATTTGTTATCCAAGAAGTTCAGGTTGAAAAACACAGTCTTCCTACTATCAGTTAGTGGTGTTTCACCCACACCTTCCCATCCGGGCTGTGGGTGAAAGTTTGCCTGGTAGTGCTTGGGGAATGGTGGATTCCCATATCCTGCTGGTGCTGTGTTCACATTTCATGCTTGCAAAAACCTGGGAGTTACATACTATCTTTATTTATAGATCAGTAAATAGTATTTGAGAGTTAAGAGATGTGTCTAAAGTAAGATGACAAGTGAGAGGAGTGACACTTCAAACTGAGGTGGGCTGAGTCCCAAACCAGTGCTCTTGAGCACTGAGCACTTATGGGCAGTATTGAATCAGGTATACATGCTGCCCTTAACAGGCTTCCAATCTGCTGGGTGTTTACATTCCATTCTGACTGCCTTTTTTTTGTTTGTTTGACCATGGTAAATGCTAGTGGGGTTGCCTTGGATGACTGGTTTGGAAATTGGCCACCATGCCTGCAGGGATGGACATCCAGAACACCCATGACACTTTTACTGGAGGGAGGACACTCTCTCTCTCTCTCTCTCTCTCTCTCTCTCTCTCTCTCTCTCTCTCGGATGTCAGGAACAGAGTCAAGTGAAATCAAGGTTCTAGAACAAAGATCTATTAACTCTTCTTGAAGAAAACCCAAGAGCATCCCTGGATTCCTATCTCTCTACTGGTTTGCTTTTTCAACTTGCCCTTGTATTCTCCAAAATGCTTCTGTGTTGTCATCATCATCATCACCACCACCATCATCATTTCCTTAAGCTCACCCAAGTTGTTTTCTATTACTGCCTTCAGAGTAAACTTAAGGAATATACAAATCCACTCTTTGACTCATTTTACCACTCAATGTGGGGGCCTTGGCTCTGCTGAGTGTTAACCAGACCAAGAAAAAAGACTCTGGGATCCTTACCAGTCAAAGCACCAAGCGCCCAGAGCCCAGGCTTTCTTGGGTCAGCTCTTTGACTGTTTCTAAGTTTAGAATCTGTCATAATAATCAGAGAGGTTGACTGTTTGAATCTAAGTCATTTTTGACTCACTGCTATAATTCTGTAGTCTACCATGCAGACATATCCAGAACTGGCAAGAAGCAAAGGGACGTGTCCAACTCACAAGTTATGATAAAATGATAAGAGTTGAGAAAGACAGAAACAAAAATTACATAAGTCAGTTATGCTGAACATGTCCTTACCCTAAAAGGGCAAAGCCCTCTTTATTAAATAAAGTTGGTTGGTTAACAAGCTATAAAATCTTTCTGTAACTGAAATTCTGGAGCCACAGATCTTCATACATATCTTTTGTTTACCTAATTAAATCAAGAAAGATTAAATGTGTCCCCTCTCTTCACCGGTAGCTGAATTCCCTTGTTTATTAAGTTGAGAAGGTAGCATTAGGATTCACACCCTGTTCTTTTTGACTCCAAAGCCCATGGATTCATTTACTACACCAGTAGTCTTCAAACTTTCAAATGCACAAGAACCTCCCAGGGAGCTTCAAACATTTCCATTTTATGATCCTGTCTCTCAGAGACTTAAAGCCGGTAGATCTGGGAGTGGCACCTAGGAATATGCATTTTTAACAAGCTCCTGAGCCAATTGATACAAGGACTTCAATCTGAGAAATATTTGAGTTCCCTAGATTGCCCTCAGAAAGGTAGCCTTTATGAAAAAAAAAAAAAGAAGAAGAAGAATTATACACTAGGGCGAATGCACTCAGAAACCTTTTACAAATTGAGAGAGGAAATTATACCAAGACCAATTTTTCTATAATAGGAGTTGATTTTGCTTTTTGTTCCCTTTCTGAAGATTGAAGATCCCCTTTCCCCTGCATTTTCTATAGGATTATAACATTTTTTTTCTGCCAAAGATTATTACTTCAAATAAAAAATAAGTATTTCCAATCTCACTATAAAAATGTATGAGTGGGATGAAGGTGGTTCTGGAGGCCTAGCCACGGAGGAACAACGCGATCTGATGAGTGCGTTTAACTTTCATTTATCAGAAGAGTTGCTAGCCATTCCAACTTATTTTAAAGCATTTTGTGCTATCTGTACAGAAAAAGTATATTATTTCCTGTAAGAATTGGGTGCTTGGGATGCGGGTCACATGGAAGCTTCCTCTAGAGATACTTGCAGTGAGTTTTTCCTGGTGCCTAGAGCCTGCCTGCTCTGTTCTCCAACCCGCTTTCCTCAAAAGGGATCAACCACTGATCCAGGCAGGAAATGGGACTTGAAGTACCATTGATTCCTTTGGCCCAGCTCTTTTTTTATTTTTTTCTTTCTCTGTGCTCAGCCAGGGGGAAAACAATCCCCCAAAACTCAAAACACCAGGGAGTCAGGAATTGGATAGTTTATTTGAAAGAGATGTGGAGGGTGAGGCCATGTAACAAATTAAAGACATAGAAGACAGACTGCAACAATATAGATGACTTACAGTAGCTGTTTCCACCTGGTTGTCTTTGCTCCAATTAATACTTTCTATCGCCTTAAGGTAAGATTATGAAGGAGGTAATAAGATCCTTTAAATCCTACTGTTTTGAAAGAATCCTTATTGTCTTATTCCCTTGGCTTTTCTATAATGCTTTCAAGAGGTTTCAAAGCCAAAGTTCCAGAAATATAGGGCTCCCTCCCCTTCAGCCCAGGAGATAAGTAAAAATAATTGATTCCTCAGGGTCCTTAATTTGTCAGGATTGCAAACTGAATCCTCAAAAGATTGGGATCCATTTGTTATATAAATGTTTCTAAGATGAAAAAAGCTGAAGGCAGAGTAAGATTTGAGTCAGGTGGAAAAAAGAGTTTTAGGATTATCTCTGCTTCTCTATACTCAACATTTTGAACAGTCCTTGTGAATGTTAATAAAATTATTTTTAAAAGTCCCCAGCACTGCTACTCAGAGACACTGGACAGGCCCTCGAATACTCTGGCATTCTTTTTCTCATTTCTGTTGGATCCGACATTCAACTTGGAGCCAGAAACTCTGAAGTTCAGTCCTGGCTCTGCTCCCTTGTGAGTGGTGATGGAGAAGTCTTTCTCTCTTTCTGGAGGGAGGTTTGTCCTAACTTAGAATGGGAGCAAGAATGCTCACATTAGAGGGTTATTGTTTACTCATGTTGTCAGCCATGCAGTCACTCACTCATTCATTCATTCATTCACTAAGCCCCAAGCATGTACTAGGTTCTGGGATATAATGGTGAATAAGCAATCATGTCTGGCTTTAAGAAGCTCAAAGACTATGGGATTGATATGTAAGCAAATGGTCAATTACCAATACAGAGGGTTCATATTTCTGATAGAGGAAATACCAGGGAGCAGTGGCTGCACATGGTCACCTAAAGCCACATGGGTGGAGGTGCAGAAAAGTGTCGGCTGCCAGCCCCAAGCCATATTCTTTTCTAGTGGACTTGATTCTGTCCCTGTAATCTGCGCTTTGCTAATCCTATCAAGGTAATTCCCCTCTTGCTAGTGATTGCTTTAGGCATGAGTTTGTTCCACAGTGCTGGGCACTGAGAATGGAAAGAAAGTCTAATGGAGGATTCTGAGAAATGCTTCCTCGCTCTTAAAAAGGGGCACGCGGGGAGAGAGAACCTTTTCTTCCTCTGGCTGCTGCTGTGACCGAGTGTTTTGTCTACAACTGTAGCAGCCATCTGAGACCATGAAGGAGCAGAGGACACAGGAAGAGGATGGCGGAGCAGAAAGATGGATACCATCTTTAATGACATTTTTGAGCAGCTGAACTGATCAACTGAAGAGCACCCTTATCTTGAGACTTTGTGTTTGTGAGAGAATGCATCTTTGCTATTCTTTAAGCCAGTTGCATCAGAGTTTCCTTGACTTTGGCTGAAAGGGCTCTAGCTGTTGATATCACAGTTGATTCCTAAAGAAGTAGGAGTCTCTTGGGGGAGGAGAGAGGAGAAAGGCATTCTAGGCGGAGGACAGTGTGTAGGCAAATGTGTCGTGGCTTTGGAAAAGACACTGGCCCACTGGGGAAATTTCAAGAAAGCTCAGTATAAGCAAGGGATGGCAAAAGACGAACCTGGAGGGATAAATGAGATCTGGGTCAGAAAAGTGACTGTGTGTCTTTGTAACAATGAGGTGAATCCCTTTTGAAAAAGCATAAAGGACTATGGACAGGTAAGTCAGTTGGGTGACTGCCAAGTCCTTTGGGGCACTGATGTTCATCTCCAAGTCGGGGCCGCTGGTTTGCAGGACTGCCAGAGGAACCATTCCCACCCTATTCCATGCGAGTGCCACTTCCATGGGCACAAAACATCCTTTTTGGCCAGGCAAGAGCGTGAATGGTGCCTCCAGCATTCTGTGCACACAGTGGCCTTGGTCCACCTTGGAGATTCTGAGCATTGGGATGGTTCCTGATGTGCTGGTGGTGGTTGGAAGGGACCTCACGGGCAGCCACACCAGCCTCAGTGGCCACTCCTTGCTAGTCTTGCCCTTCATACCAGCCAGTCCCCGGCCAACCTCAGAGAGTTAATTAAAGCCGGATTACCATGAAGCATCCTTTTATTCAAAATAACTCCCAAGGTCATTGCAATTCTTGCAATCCTAATGATGAATGTGCACACATCATTCCATTAAAATCCAGAAAAAGGTAAATGCTGCTTGCTTTTACAACAAAGCAATCACACTTTCTTGCAAGATACTATTAATAGAGACAAATGAAACAGGTCCACTGTTTTTACAGGAAAAATCTCATTTTCCACTCGCATTATTTGAATTTGGGGGAAAAAATATCAAAATGCTTTTCATGTTCATGTCTTTCTGTCTCTGTCTGCTTTCAGAAATGTGAAATCTACAGTTTGGTCTTTTAATCAATGAGACCACAATGGTAAGGGTAGTGTTTGTATTTCGGAGATGTGCGCCCACGTGTGGCAGGAAGTGTGGGCACTGGTGCCACACAGATGGGCTGGTTTTCATGAGGTGCTTTGGCCCATCCAGGGACAGAAGTTGGTGTTACTGAGAGTGCAAATAATCCTCTTCATTCTGAGAGGGTCACTTTTTGATGACAGCCGGAGACAGCGCCAGGAAACAGAAAGATCCGCCATTAAGGGTCCCTGAGGCAAATCGCTTCACGTCTCTGAATCCGTTTCCTCTTCTGGGCCAACTGTGACGGTTTTCCCTGTCTGCGTTCTGCAACCCCTGCCCGATTTCTGCCTCCGGAGTCCTGCAGTGAAGAGGAGCACGGCAGTGCCAACGGGCAGTCCTAGGGTCACCCCGGGGGACACAAATGTGATGAGCCCTTCTGGTTTTCACGGAAGGTTTCAACTGAGACCGGACAGCGAAGCCATTGAACTCCTGTGGCTTGGGCCACCCGGCCGCTGCCTGCCCAGCGTGTGCCCACAGGGATTGGTGCCGGTGGCTGGCAGGAGTGCAAACTCCACCGTGCCCTGCTCTGGGAACGGAGGTCGTGGACTTGGGAACACAGTTTTTGGGCTGTCGAGATCTTTGCGGGCTACTTTGCCCATTTGCTCCCTGCTCCTCACAGACACAGTTGATCCTCACTCCTCGTGGACTTGGTATTTGTGAATTCATCTCTGCTGAGATTAGTTCGTAGCCCATGAATCAATACTCATGACACTCTTGTGGTTATTCATGGACGTGGGCAGGGAGGCGAAAAACTTGTGTCACCTGATGTGCACATTTCCCACAGAGTTCTCTGCAAGGCCACTGTCTGCCTTCCTGTTTCAGCTCTTATGCTATAAACAAGGGTCCTTTCAGGGGTCTACTTAGTGACATACTTTTTACATTTTTGTGCATTTTTTTGGTGATTCCCCTGTTTAAAATGGCCCCTAAGCATAGTGCTAAAATGCTGTCTAGTTACCCTAAGCAGAAGTAGGCTGTGTTGTGCCTTTTGCAGAAAATATGTGTGTTAAAGGAACTTCCTGCAGGGATGAGTCACTGTGCTGTTGTTGGCCATGAGTTCCATGTTAATAATTCAACATATTATTTATTAATAATAAAATAAGGTGCCTTTAACAGAAACACATATAAAACAAAGTCATGTATCGATCATTTGACAAAAATTATTATCACCAGAAACTTACGGAAATCCAACTCTGAATTTTCTCTAAGAGCAATTATTCAGTATTTGCTAATTCAGTGTTTGCAGGGGCTTTGTAAAATATAATACCATTATTCTATGAACAATGAGAGTTGACTGTGTCTTCTTTGTGTGACTGATCTTACCCTAGATACGTAAATCATGGAATCTCAGGGTTTCTAGGGATGGAGTGTGACCCAGCTTCTGCTCAGATGACTCTGCCCATGGGGTGCTTGCTTCCCTGTAACATAGCCCATCTTAGCTCTGATGACCGGAAAGTACTTTCTTACACAGAGCTGAAAAATCTGCCCCTTGAAACTGTTCTGCTACGTTCTAATTATGTTCTCTGGGGTCTCATAGACCAAGTTTGTGTCCTTTCTTAATATATGATTTCCTTCTAGTAGTCGAGATAATGGCCACACTCATCTCCCCCATATCTCCTTCCTCCCCTAACTCTGCCTTCTTCTTCCTCTTACCCACCTTGCCCCTTCTTCCAACTCCTAAATACTGGCTTAATCACTATTCTTTCCTCTAGGTCAATAGTTTCCTTGTTCTTTCCACTGTTTCTTATATGACACAAATCCATTCATTGTCCACTGCTGGAAGGTAAAATGCAAAATATTTTTTCTTTGTTGTATTAAAAATATGTCTTACATCCTCAATCAAGTCTCACTCTCTTCCGTAGCCTTCTTTTTACTTAAATGTCCTTGGATTTCATTTGCTAATTCATATAAAGTTGGTCCCACTTAAACCAAACTCTTTTAAATACACCTGTTTTAGAAATGGGCCATCCAGACCCTCAGGGTGGAAGAACAGTTGTGATAAAAGCTGAAATTATCTGTGCTCATAAGGGATCAGATATGGCATTTTTATATGCTCTTCTCACATCTAAAACATTATTGAGGCTGGGTCCCTGCTAATGAGGTACTATTTATAATTTTCCTTGAAAGCAACTGTGCACTTTTAAAATAGCTTTTAAAAAAAGAATTTTATTATGGAATGAAGTGTGTTAAAGAAGACTGCCTTCTCCTGCAGGAGAAGGGAAGGGATTGTTTAGAATGGGGTGTGTGTGTCACTGGAGGGATTACTGAGCCTGGGGCAGGAGGGGAGGTTTAGGAAGGTTTGACACAGGACAGTAGATTAAAAGAATACTAAATATGTATTACAGCCTCTCCCTTATTTCACATGCTATTTCAGTGCCATTTCCTCTGAATAATTCAGGGCTAGAGATCAACCAATAGCTTACCTAGGAAGGTTTATGAATGGGACAAAATAGAATTAAAAGTCTCGATCCCACCTGGGACTCTGTATTCTCATTCATAATCATCAGAATTGTTCTTCCTGTTAAGGACAAGATGAAGAAAGAGAAGGAAGACTAAGATGGAAAAAAAATCTATTTATTAAGCCTTTTAAAGACACATAACAAATCATAGAATAATTAGATTATGTCTCAAAACTATCACTCTACTAGAATTTGCCTTATGATTTTGGTTTTCTTTTTTCCTCTTTCTAGATACCAGGACTCGACATGTAAGTCAGTCTTCAAATATATGGTAGTGGGTATTTGATATCCAAGGAACTCAACATTGCATTTAACATGCAATTTATGACTCCCTAGCTGCCTTGAGGGCTGCCTGCCCCTCACGCTGAAGAAGAGGCCAACTGCTCAACAACAGCACAGTGTGTTTACCCCATACTCCGTGGAATAGTGTCTGATCAACATGAGTATACATATTCTCCGTTTGCAAAAGCAGACGTGAAAACAAACTAAAGAGCAACTGTTCTGTTGGATCAAAAAATAAAAAGAAGTTCTGAACTTACTGGTGAAAGTTGGAGTGAGCTAGTGTGCCCAATCCAAATTTCCTCACTCCTTTCCCATGGATTCCAAGCTTCTGCAATAATTCGTTTCTTAATTTCTCAATTTATGGATCAATTTGTCTTTTCAATTTTCCACACCATTTACTGGCATGACACGATTTCAAGTCCTCTTAAAAGTTCTATGTAGACTTCGTTCTGTGGGTGGTTTCTGAGTTTGGGTGGGATCTTACACTGGTGATTGAAAGAAGTGAGGACATGTACAGATCAGTTGTCACTCTGTAGGGTGACAGAGTTAGGCATAATTCAAGTAAAGTAAGATTTGCTTCATGATTGATTCATTTGATAATTTAAGCATTTTTTTGTTCGTTTTGTTTTATTTCTTGGAGGTGAGGGTGTAGAGTAGGCAGTTTTCACAGAGGAAAACATAAAAGTTTTTCTTTTTTAAATTATATGTGTTTCAACGGTCATGAGTCAGAGAAAAATTTTTGTTGTTGTTCAGGGTACTCTGCTGTAAAACAGTCTATATTGACTCATTTCAGATCAAAACATGTGCTCACTCTGGGCCAAGAGGATGATAGGATAATAACTTCGTTGTTAGAACACTTATCTATGATGAAAATTTATTAACAGTTATAAGATCTTGTTGGCATTATATTCCAGCTTGGTAATGTAATTCATGATCCATATTTCTGCATTATGTATACAACTGCTAATGTTTATGAGGTTAAGCTAATGAGTAGGCTCACTAGTCCAAAGGGTCTGTGCTCTTTTGAATGGCTCTATGACTGACTCACAAGCATTTGTTTCCTGGCCCCTCCCCACCACGTCACTGTCGGCTTGGCGACAGCAGCAGGCCCTTTATCTCATATTCTTCTGGTGTTCTTCACAGAGCCTACCTATGGCTCTGCAGGGCCAAGTTCACAAAGTTCCATCAGTAAGTTTCAATGGATGGCTTGCTTATCCCAGCTTGGGTTTCTCTCTCTCCCTGCTCCCCTGTCCCCTTCCTCTCTCTCTTTTTTCCTTTCTCCTTCTCTCCCCCTCTCTCTTTCCCCTCTCCCTCCCTCCCATACTCTTTCTCTATCTCTTTCCCTGTCTGCTTGTTGTGGTATCACCCCTCACACATTGCCTCATTGACTTTTAAGGATGAGCCTTGTTGCCCTTAGAGATGCACCAAAGGAAGCATCTTGAATGCATTTTCCTTTGACACGTGTGACGTTTGCCTGTACAAATTCCCCAATGAATAGACGAGTACAGAGCCCCCTGTGAACTGTCTTCCTGGGGAAAACCGAGGAGAGGCTCTGCAGGCAACCCAGGTGCTGAATTCGTATGAGTTGCCTAAAAGCTCAACAGATGTTAAAGTAACCTTTTTTCAGTCTTCTATTGATTGTGAAGAAAAATTAGACAATTGGCAATTGTGCAGGTGTGTAAGCCAGGCAAGCCTTAATGTCAGGGGTGACACATCAGGATGTCATTTTTCATGTCGATAGGGATGGTGTGCATTTTAACTTTCAGATTCGAAAGAAATGAACTGTGGGTTTTTCCAAAGACTGGAAGCATTCTAAAATGGGACGTTTGCAAACTAATGTGTTGTGGAAATGACAGGAAGAAAGAAAAATCAGCAGGGAAACCATGAGGAATAGAAGAGATGTCAGCACTAAAGTGTATACCAGGTAAATGTAAGCCTAGGAAAATAAGGCCACCCTGGGTCCATGATGCCAAGTGGCCAAACAACAGGGGTCTCTGGGTTAACATCAGGGTTGAGAGAGCATAAAAGCTCAAAGTTGCCCAAAGTCAGACCACACAGGCCTCTGGCAATTTGTTCACACTCAGAAAAGAAAGCAAGAATCAGGTAAAGGCAGCATGAATGAATTATCCAAGAAAATGTTGGGCAATATTTCTCTACTAGTACAGCTTTAGACCAGTGAGATGAGATAAGGAATGAGTGTACAAGTAGACATAGGTTACTTTTTCCCCATTCTTTCATTTTTTTTATGATCTCAATTCTTTTAGATATTGGTTATTTTTAATAGCCTCATTTTGAGGTTTGATCCTGGGTTCCTGAGCCTTCACTGTATTTTTAAAAAAATCTAATTGATAATATAAATAAACATTAATGAAATAAATCAGAAGAGGGCCAATCTAGACTCAATATTGGCTGTGTGTCATCAACCAGGAATTATGATTAATTCAATTTTGTGCCTAATGGCTCTAAACTAAGTTATTAAAAATTATATGCAGGTCCAGCACATTAAATGTTCAAATATAGGACAAGGGATCTTGGTTTCTTGAGAGCTGTTCATGTGAAAGACACCTGGGCATTTTTGTGGACCCCAAGTTCATTCTGAGCCCAGAATGTGGTGAGGGTCCAACTTTTTCCCCCTGAGTTAGAGTGTGCTCAGTGGGGAAAACAACCACAGGAGTCATCCTTGTTTCCTTTTAGGCCTCAGTATTAGCCCAGAGTCAAGTTGACCTGGGCTGGGTGTTCCATTTGCTGGAAGTAGATATAATTCAAAGGAACAAGTGAGAATTTTGACTTGGAAATGGCTCCATTTCCAAGTCATACCGGAGGAGCTTAAGTGGAGGCTGTGAGGTCAGGAGCAGAGCGGACCTGGAAACATCTGGAAGCAGAGTGCAATATGCAAAGAGGGGATAGGGTCAGGGCGTGGGGTGTAACAGAGCAAGGATGCCAGGAGCTGGTGCTCACAGTGTGCTGGCTGCATGGTGAGAACAGGTGGGATGGACAAAAGGCGCAAAGCTGACAGAAGAGCCAGGAGGTAGCATTAACAGCATGGAGCATTAGGGGACGGTGTTGGTGTTTCACCGTGCTTCACCCTTGTGAGATACCCTCTGCACTACGGTGTGCAGCTTTGGGCACCAAGTTTAGACAAAGGTAAGATCAGAATTGGGGCCCTGAGGAACACCGGACTGGTGACAACCATGTTCCAGTAACTAAGCTGTGGCTTGTGAACTGGCCAGTCCTGGGCATAGGACAATCAGATCCCAAAAAGATAAGCAACCAATGCTGGAAAGTCACGGGCCAGTGTCACAGATTCAAGATTGCCTGGCCGTAGTCATATTTAGGGGCCCAAGTTTGCAGCATCCCAAAAGCCTGGCAGTAGCTGGTAGATACAGAACAATGGAGCTCAGGGATCAGGACAAGGACTCTGGTCTCTAGAACTGAGAGCAAGACAGGGAGCTAAAATCACTAGAATTTTGACAGAGAACAAAAACAGGGACTGGGAATTTGAGACAGGAAGTGAGATAAGACAGGGAATCAGATATGAGTCACAACCATAAGGAGAACCCTGGGTCTTAGAATTGAGCATGGGGTCACAGCGGGCCCACAGCCTCTCTGAACCAGAGGTGCGGACCCTCTTCTGGCTGCCTGCGCAGAGCTGAGCCTCCAAATATAGCTGCAGACATTCAGAAATCTCGGCAATGGATGTGAGGTCGAACTGTTGATTTGATTCTTGCTGCAAAGGCTTAATTACCCTTTGTAAGCCTCAATTTTATCTCTAATGTTTGCTCCTCCTTATCTCTGTATCTCTGGACTCTCTGCATAGAAATCTATTCATTCCTGCCTGCAAACTGGCTACTTATTTTCTGAGCTACTCTCTTTCTTACATTACCTGACCAAATGAAGCCAATAGCCACCAGCACACAAATTTTATCTTCCGACATTTTTCTCTAGAGCTACAATGTATTATCTGAATTCTAGGGAACAGCAGGTAGCAGTTTTACCACGTTTCAGCTGTCCACAACAGGGGTCACCATTTTTTCAGCCTCCAATAATGGTCTCTCACCATATGCCCCCTAAATCCTAAACTAGTACCATATGCAGTTGAGCCTTGAATGCATGGGGGTTAGGGGTGCTGACCTCCCCATGCAGTTGAAAATCCACGTATAACTTTTGAATCCCTCAAAACTTAACTGCTAATAGCTTACCATTGGCCCGAAGCCTTAGTATATAACATATACAGTTGATTAACATATATTTTGAATATTATTATCTACTGTATCCTTACAATGAAGTAAGCTTCAGAAAAGAAAATGTTATTAAATATTATTAAGAAAATAATAAGGAAGAGGGAAAATACATTTATTATTTATTCAGTGGAGATCTTCATCCTTATCATCTTCACACTGAGTAGACTGAGGGGGAGGAGGAGGAGGAGGAGGGGTTCGTCTTGCTGTCTCAGGGGTGGTAGGAGCAAAAGAAATTCGTGTATGAGTGGACTCGTGCAGTTTCCATCTGCATTGTTCGAGGGTCAGTTGGATTTGAAGTTTTTGTTATGACAGCACGTTATTTTTAGATACCAGTTTATGTTCAGCCGAAAAGAACTAGACAAATTTTTTTTTTATTTTTTTTAAATTTTTTTTATTTCAGCATAATATGGGGGTACAGATGTTTAGGTTACATATGTTGCCCTTGCCCCCCCTCCCCCCCTCAGTCCAGGTTTCAAATATGTCCATCCTATTGCGTGAAGTAGCAAACAAACTCAAAATTCCAGTGGATAGTTACTTCTTGCTTATTCTCTGAGTCACCTGTGGGGGTGGGGCACTGTCCGTGTACTCTCCCCACTCAAGGCCTCGGGCTGGAGGAGCCTCCATCCCCATGTTCCCATGTTGCCCAACCTGGGGAAAAAAGAAATTCGGTGAACTGCACCCCAGCTCTTAAAGTTTCTGTGTGGAAATGACATGTGATACGTCTGCTTCCATTTCATTGACTAAAACAAGTCCCATGGCTATCTTATCTTCTCGTGGGGAATGCTACCGTGCACTGTGGACCTGGGAGACAGAGAGCAAGGACTGTTGGAACAGCATTCATGACCACCACTGTAACAGTAGCTAGTGTTTATCAATTTAAAGGGTGGTGTATATGTATGAACTAATTTAATTCTCATAACCCTCTAAAGTAAGTACTATTAATATGACGAATAAGCTTTTCTAATAGAGGAGGAAACTGAGGCATAAGAATCTAAGGAACTTGCCTAAGGTCATCTAGCTAGGGAGTGGTAGAGTCACCGTTCAAACCTGTATGCTATACTGCCTCTTCATGTGCTGCTGTTGATCTGAGGACATAATTTCTATAACTTGTCTGGGTGTCAAAATGCTAGTTCCCTCTGCCTGCAAAGTATGAGGTCAACGACCCCAGTCATGGGCACTTAAGGAAGAGAGTCTTGGGGGCGGAGAGCTGGTTGAATGAACAGGAGAAAGCAGCTACCGTGCAGGCTCCTCTGATCCAATGGGAGCCTTTCTCTGTTTATCAGAGAGCACTGTGCCTTTCAGCTCAGAAACATTTTGAGAGATGTTTCTGAACCTGCAAGACCGAAGGCAGAGGCTGGCCCTGTTCATGGAGGTGAGGCTGTCATTAATTTCAGAGGCTCCCTGCAGTGGTTCCCGGCCGACCAGGTGATGCCAGCAGGTCCCTGTGCAAGCATCAGCGTGAGGAGGCCCCTTGATTCTGCAGGATCTCTTCTGCCCTGCTTTGCCTCTGGTAATTGAGCTGCCTGACCTCCGTGGGGGCCTCCTTTCTCCTCCTCCAAGAAAAGGAATTGATTTGTCAAACATGTATCCACATTTCTCCACCCGGGCAGATTCATTCTCTCTGCGAGCTACACATCATGCTTTCAAATTCAAGCACTGAATCCTGCCACGGGCAATCCCGAGGACTGTAGAACTCTATTTCTTCTCTTTCTGACATATCCAAAATGTCAAGACATAAGAGAATCATTTATTTATTTAACTGAAGTTTGGCTATAAAGTGCATGTATATCAGACAGGTCCAGAACCTCTGTTAGCAACTCAGGACCCCAAGACAAACAGTCCTAAGGTTCTTTGTTGAGGATAGCCAAGTTCAAATGAAGGATTCCTAGAGGTCCTAGGTGGGCTTTGCAGTATACTTCTTTCCCCCAACTACCCTTAATTGTTACATTGCATCTTCTACCTACAAAGAGCAGCCTCTCTAATCCCACCTCACTGAAAGAGGTGCTAGATGCCATACATACACCCAGTGTTTTTTTCCCTTAACTTTCTAAGAAGAGGAAAGAAAGATGGAAATAAAACTACACAGATCATAAGTGAACATCTCTATGAATTGTTACAAACCGAGCACATGTTTAATTAGCACCCAGATCAAAAACAGAACATTGCCAGCACTGCTGAAGTTTCCCCTCAAACCCCTCCCCTCAAATATTTTCTATCAACTATGGCCATTGTCCTGACTTTTAATAGAATTACTCTGTTGTTTCAAGTCTTAACAACCTTGCCCCTTGTCATGGCTATTTATTTTCCCAAGAGGTACTCCCCACATGACAGTCCTTAGAAGGTGGGGTTGGTTTTCCTCCTTGGCCCACCAAACTATCACAAGAAACACATCACAGGGGGCCAGGGTTGCAGTTTTCGCAGACTTGGGTGGTGTGTTAATTTGGCTCCTCCAAGAAGCAAACACCGAGATGGAAGTCGACATCCAAGAAATGTATTGAGGGAAATACCTGTGAAGGATAAAGGTGAGAGTGAGCAGCAATAGGCCCGGAGAGGTTTGAGGCCACAGTGCTTGTCTGGCACTTGTGAAGGGAAAGAGGGGAGAGAGGCGGATTGAATGTGAGAAGCTTCAGGGTATGGGCAGGTGCTCATTGGAGGAAACCTGCTTCCTTAAGCAGAGACATTTGGCTTAAGTAACAGGGCCATTCTCAGTGACCGAGAGAGTGTGTCCTCAGAGCAAACACTACAGAGGACCTGAAGGTGAAGACACTGGACTCCTCCCAGCAGGTTCTCCTAAGAGGAGATCTGGCTGGTGCACACTATGACCACCCAAAGCAGCCTTTTTGGAGGATGCATTGTCCTCTTCCTTTGTCCAGCAGTTCTGTTGATGCGATGTCTCATTGTCATCGCCATGGCCAGAGACTGGAAAGGCAAACTGACAGTGTTTGAGTTGTTTCTAGTTCCTTTATTTTCTAGTAGTATAATTACACTTTTCTGAGCCAGTTTCCACATCTGTAAAATGGGGAAAAGTATTCTTACCTGGTGAGGTTGCTATTAGGCTCATATGAGATTATTTTCAGTAAGGCACGACATGTGACGTAGAGTAGGCGCTCTGTAAAGACTCCTTCCCTTGTGGAATTTCTCTTCCTCCCCACCAGGGCACAGAGTCCACACCCCTGCTCAGGGCCCGGGCAAGGGACCATCTGCAATACTGGGTCCGATGCCCTGGGCTCTTGGGCAGGAGGTTCATTCCACCCCACTAAAGCCACAGACCCCTTGGCAGTCCAGTGAGCCCTTAGACCCGCTCTCAGCATACCATTTCTAAAGAACAAAATAAAATAACTTGGATTAAAGAAGAAATCAATTATGTTTGAACTATTTATCACAATATTACAAAAACAAATTTGTGATATAGGTGTAGCTCTTCTTTATTAATACATTGGGTAACAAGTTCAAGCTGTGGGCCTAACAATGAGGCTAATTTGAAGTCTTGATAACCATAATTGATATTTTGTGATATCTGCACAAGTGTGAAGTGGTATGAAAGTATTTGTGATTTCTGTTATGGATAAAGTCTCAGGTATAGCAGATCCGAAGGCAGTGTGTTACCTGCACTGATAACTGAAGGAAATGCTAAATTTGAGTAAGAGGTAAGGGAAAATTAAAGACACAAATTCTTTTCTCTATCCAAATTTATTGTTGCAAACCCAGCTAAAGACCTCTTGCCTTAAATGAGTGATACCTACCCGTTTGCTTCAGAGCGCTGGATGCTGAGAAGTTGGAAATGCCTGCCTGCTGGGTGTCACCATTCAGACCCTCCGAGCAGGTTTCCCCAATAGCACATATACAGATGAGTCTTCAGTGAGTTTGACAAGTCAGTTTAATGCCCTTTCTTAGTGGTGTGGACATGTTATTTCGTCCCTACAGCTGGTAGGAATCCTGCACGTATCTTGGTACTTCTAAGGTCCCGGAATCACTTTCCAATGTGTCTTTTGAATGTAGTACTCACTTTCATTCATTTCTTTCCCCTCCTTCTCTCTGTTTGTGTTTTATTTTTTGGAGGAGGAAGAATTTTATTTTATTTATTTATTTATTTTTGAGACAGGGTCTCTGTCTGCCTTGCTTCACCTGATTGACTTCGTGGTGCTGTAGGTCTCAGCTCAGGGGTCTTCTTGAGGAAACCTTGCAGAAATCCTCAGGCTGACAGGGGCTTTTTCTCTGTGTTCTCACACTACTCATCAGCAAACTTAGCCTATCACAGCAACACTGAGTATAGACTTAGCTTATGATACCAACACTGAGTGTGGACTTACCCCACCACACCGATACTGAGTATAGACTTAGCCCATCACAGCAACACTAAGTGTAGACTTAGCCCATCACAGCAACACTGAGTGTAGACTTAGCCTACCACAACAACCTTGAGTGTCTGTTCACTGACACAACATAGTTATGGTCTATCTCCTCTTCAGGTGAAGATTCTTGAGGGTGAGAAACTTTTTGTGTCTTATTGAGAGGCCCCTTATCTCAACTCATCTCATTCGGCCACAGAGGAGAGGAGGGGTCTTCTACTCTCCCTGCTCCAGGCGTGGTGGTGCTGAAGTACACACCCTCCACCAGCCTATCTGTAGCTCCTTCACAAGGGAAGAATAGTAGCTGATCTGACTGCCGAAGCCCAACGCCTACACTTCTCCAGGGAGAGAGAGATAAATCTAGAGAATGGTGATACCAGGATTCCAACCCGCAATTGTGGCTGGAGCTCATGCACTTACACTTAGTGTTTAGTAGGGGGAATCAAACATGAAAATGATTCAGTGCAATAAAAAATTACAAGCGTGTGTAAAGAGCCCGGGTGACCCCAGGCACCTCATCTGAGTTTGAATGACAGGGAGATGGGAGGGAGTGGCAGAAGTAAGAGCAAAAGCTCAAGGGGGAGGCATTCTGTGTGTCTGGAATGTGATGTGGGTGTCAGATGAGGTCATGATGGATGGTTGAGTTAGAGAGGTAGATAGTACCTTTCCTTAAAAGAAAAAAGAAAAAGAAAAAAAATTCCTTGCAAATATATGTGTCCGAGAGAAGCTTTACAGCATATTTTCTCCACCAGGGCTCTACTGGAATTTGGTGTGGGATCATTTTGGGTTGTATACAGAGAGCCCAGCATTCCTGGCTCCCACTTTAAGTGCAGTAGATGCCATGCCCCACCTTGGCCACAGTGACTGCTTGAAACCTGTGGCTCTCTGGACCTGGTTCTCAAACTTGAGTGTGCATCAGGAGAACCTACCGCACTTGGCTGGGCTCCAGCACCTGAGTTTTCGATTCAAGTAGGTGTGGGATAGAATTTGCATTTCTAACAAGTTCCTGGGTGATGCTGATGTTGCTGGTCTGGGGACCACGCTTTGAGAGCCAAGTCTAGTTTCATTATTATCTGTGCTCCCTGAGATGTAGGGGAACCTCTCTACCTCAGGTAGGACTGGGGTCCCTCCTTGTGAAAAGCTTCCCCAGATGCTCTGAAGTCTCCATGGGACCATGCTGTGCCCCAGACTCTGCTGGGGTCCCAAGAGTTGCTGCTGCTGAAGCTCCTCTGTCCCCTGTCAAGCTCTCCTGCATTTCCTGTGTTCGCTAAGCCTTTCTTTTTAACACTCAAATGAAGAGCAATTGTTGCTTCACTCTGCACTTCTCTGTGCCCACTTCATCTCCCCTATTTTTTTCCTGACATCTTCAGTAATCTGACGCTGACATCCCTCAAGGATGTGGCAATCGCAGCCCACGGGAACCTCTCCCAGTGGGTGGAGGTCTATTTGTAGTGTGCTCGGAGCACTCAAGCTCCTGGGCTTGACTCTGTGAAATGGCACTAGAGGGAAGAGATGCTAGTAATTCCTCCTATCTGCATTCTCCTTCTCTCTTCCTGACCAACCGAGTGTCTGTAGGTAACTCAAAAATGAGTAGCTGGAGGCAGCTCAGTGATGTTTATATGGCATAGGCTGAGAGCTGGGGAGAGCAATCGTGTATACCTGGCCAAACTCAAAACCATTACTAAACTGAACTACTGGGGCATCTAGCCTGGGCCAGCCTGAGCTGGTTGTAAGGTCCTTAATTTTAGAGGTGGATATGTGTGTATCCAATGCCTTTATTATGGGAATAGCTCCCTTTGAATGAGTACAGATTTTGTGCTAGGCAGCTGCTAAGGACCTGACGGGCCAGAATGATGGCAGGAATGCTGTGAAGTGGTGATACTGTACCCATCTGACAGGTGATGACACTGAGACTAAGAGATGTCACATAGCTACCAAATGAGGCATCTGGGATTCCTATTTTGCCCTGATTCCAAAAAATTTGTGTTCTGAAATGAGAATTAGACTGTGTGGATACTGGTTAATGCCGTTATTTTCCCAGTGAAAAATGACCCTTTAATTTCTTCTACTTAAGAGACAGAGGCACAATTTGGTTGTACATTGTGTGTGTGTGTGCATGCGTGCGTGCATGTGTGTGCGTGCGTGCATGCGTGCGTGCGTGCGTGTGTGTGTGTGTGTGTGTGTGTGTGAGAGAGAGAGAGAGAGAGAGAGAGAGGAGAGGACAGAGAGAAGTGGGAGATGGATGTATTAGGAGGACTTTACTGAGTTTATTACAACTGTATACAATACCACGTGGGAAAGATGATGGTATATTAGACTTTGGCAATCATAAAACAAGTATATCTAGATTTGGATCAAAGTGATTGCAATTCTAATGCTTCTTTTTGAAAAGTCTTTCCATGAAGTTCCAAAGTCAATCTCATAAAGATCAGAGAATGTAACAAGGGACAGATAGAAGTAAACGGGACTATTAAAAGTGGGTTCTGTAGATCTGACTGCTCAGCACACCCTCTCCTCTGGGAAGCCCTCCTCACTGCCCCCACCCCCGTGAGATATGCTGGAGAGCTGCTGTATTCATTTCCTATGGCTGTGTAACACATTGCTACAACCTTAGCAGCTGGTTCATGATCTTGTAGCATTTCAGGTCAGAAGTGTGGGTGGGCTTGGCTGGGTTCCCCGCTCAGGGTTTCACAAGGCTGAGCTCGAGGTGTTGGCCAGGCTGGGCTGTCACACAGAGAGTCCAAAGAAGAATCTGCTTCCAAGCTCATTCAGGTTGTTGGCAGTGTTTAGTTCCCTGTGGTTGTGGGACTGCGGCTCCCATCTCTTTGCTGGCTGCTGGCTGAGGCCGCTCTCCACTGCTAGAGGCTGTTTTCTGGGTCTTGCACGCAGCTCCCTCTGTCTTCCAAGCCGACACCAGCACATCGAATCCTTGTCGTGCTTCTCATCTTGCCGATCCCTCCTTCCGCTGCAAACCAGAGAAAGCCCCTGCTTTGAAGGGCTGTCCTGATCGGATCATGGCCACCCTGATAACCTCCATATTTTAAGTTGACTGAATTAGGGCTTTAATGACATCTGCAAAATCCCTTTATAGCAGTCCCTAGATTAATGTTTGATTTAATAACCAGGGACAGGATCTTGGGGTGTCATCTTTAGAATTGTGCCCACTGCAGCTGCCTTCTTGTGAAATGACTGCATCCTTCTGGCCGCACGTGCTCAGACCAGGGACAAACATCGGACCCAAATCCGGGCCAGCTGGTTTATTTCCTGAGAGATTTGAAAGTAATCCACTCTGCTTTGGGAAGTGGAGGGAGGTTTCTTCACTAAGCAATGAGGAGCTTTGGTAAAGTTTTTAAGAAGGAAAGTGATATTGTCACATCTATGCTTTTAAAGAGTGGTGTCAAAGATGGACCACAGGAATCTAGAGAGAGGAGAGGGCGTGAGGTCGGCAGCTGACCAGGGAGCTTGGAAGGGGCTGGGTGGAGGGGACTGCATGGAAGTTTTGGGATTGGAAAGAAAGGATGGGAAAGAAAGACAGGCAAGGCTCGGAAAAGACTGCCCCCTAAGACCTTAAAGCAGAAGGAGAAGGGCTTTGGGACAGAGCGACTTCTGTGTGGGACATGGAAGGGCAAGTGGCCAGTGGGCAAGTGAAAGTGTGAGTCTGAAACTGAAGCCAAGGGAGGAATTTGAATGTCTGCTCTGGGGCTTGTCGTGGACTAGGGGGTAGTGGAAGCCTTGGTGAGGAATGACACTCGCGGCAGGGCGGCCGGTTAGAGCAAAGGTCACCTGAGCGCTGGAGGACCCTGGCACGAGCTCTGCATGCCCCAGGTGAGCAGGGTGGAGAGAGGAAGGAAGGGCTGAGAGAGCAGAGGGAAGGAGAGAGGGCGGACACTCCTCTACCGAGGTCTGAACAATAGTCACATCATGTATTTTGCATGGACTAGACCTCCGGTTCTGCCTCTGCCCTGCACACCCACAGATGCTTCAGCTCCCCCTTTAATGGCAGTAAATTGTGCATATAAATATAAAATTTACCACCTTAACCATTTTTAAGCACACAGTGGTATCACGTACATTCACATTGTGGTGCACCCGTCACCACCACCGGTCCCCAGAACTTCTTCATCACACAAAACTGAAACTCTGCTCATTAAACAACAACCCGCCATTCCTGTCTCTCCCCGGACCATGGCAACAGCCGTTCTACTTTCTCTCTATGAATTTAACTACTCTAGGTACCCCACATAAGTGGAATCATACAGTTAGTATTTGTTTCTTTGTGACTGGCTTATTTCACTTAGCATAGCATCCTCGAGCTCTGTCCATGTTGTAGCACGTGCCAGAATTTCCTTCCTTTTTAAGGCTAAATAATATTCCATTGTGTATATGTATGTGCTGCCTTTTGTGTATCCATTCCTCCATTGATGGACACTTGGCTTGCTTCTGCTTTTTGGCTATTGTGAGTATTGCTGTTATGAACACAAATGGGTGTACAAATGGGTGAACAAATGGGTGGGCAAAGGTCTTTTTGACATCCTGGTTTCAATTCTTTTAGCTATATATCCAGAAGTGGAATTGCTAGATCATACAATAATTGCTAATTCTATGTTTAAGTTTACGAGGACCCGTCACGCTCTTTCCCACAGCAGCTGCACCATTTTACGTTCCCACCATTCCAATTTCTCTGCGTCGTCACCAACACTTGTTATTTTATTTATTTATTTATTGTTTTGATAGTAGCCATCCTAATGGTCCAGGGATGCCTTTTGACTGATTATTAGTTTGTCCAGCTGTTTTGTGAGAGCAAGCACTGAGTGCCCTGGTTCTGGGTGGCAAGGATGCCACCAGAATTTCTGTGCGGCATCTGAGAGACCCAGGACCCAAGGGTGATAATGAATGTGTTTGATCATAATGGGAGGGAAAGCGAGGTTTCGGTGGATGTTCTTAGAATTCCTTGGATATGAGACTTAGATCAACATCTGCTTAATAATCCTGCCCACAGATTTACCCTGGAACTTACCTTTTCTTCTTTCAGAATGTTAAGAGACAGGATGGAAAGAAAATAGCCCCATAATTGCCAATTCAGCATAAACACAAATACTGACCGTGCTGGGCATATGGCCCATTATCTCCTCTGCTGAATTCGTTTCCACCACGACAACTGCAATAGCTGGAAAAAAACCTGCTTCTCACGGGGCTCCGAGTGGATACTGACAGCTTAGTGAGGTTTTTACAGAGGAACAAGGTATTGATCATTCAAGGTCCATGTGTTATCTATCTGCTTAACTTTTACTCTGCATTGACAGCATTTCCAAAAATACGTTTCCTAAATTATCCATCTCCACTTTCAGGAAAAGACTATGAGATCCTGTAGAATTCCAGGCTATAGACTGAATATTGCCAGTCCCAGATACCATCTCTGATGGAGATAATTGCTCACTTCTTTGAACGAAGTAGAGAGGTAGGGATGGTTCAATAACATTTTCTAGTTCTTTTAAGAAGAACTTAAAAAGAGAAAGGCGGAGGTGGGAAGTGGGCAGAAGTTCCCTCAGTCTCATGTTTAACTCTGGGAACTTGGGTGGCTCTGGAAAGCGACTAATTAATAAGATCACGCATGCGTTCACTCCCACAGTCATTCGGACGCCAGTGTCACCAGCAATGTCACTCTAATCTGTGTACCTCCCAGCTCCTGACAAAGGGTGGGCTTGTTGGAAACCTCGGAGAGATCCCGGAGAGGTGGTCTAAGAAGCACGGTGGTAACTGCTATTGTTGTGATGCTCCGTCCTGCATCTGGCAGGTCCCCAGCAACCTGTACGCTTGGCCTCTCTCCTCGGGATTCACGCAGAGACGTCTGCAATTTCATGTTATGTTTTTGGCTTTCACTGGAGGAAGGAAGTAAGAGCTGGCCAGGAGGCTGTACTTTTTTTTTTGTTTGTAAAGCAATATTCTTCTTAGTTCAGGACACCATTATTATTATTATTATTTTTGCTTATATCATTTGAGTAGGCTCCTAATTGGTCTCTGTGCCTTGATTCTTGGCACCCCCCTGCTCTCCGTCTCCCACACTGAGTAATCATGCTAATCATTCCCAAGGGTGTATTTCATCGTGTCTCTCCTCATGTGACATGAGGCTCTTGGTGGTTCTCCCTTGGTTACAAGATACGTTCCAAGCTCGGTGACATATCCCACGAGGTCCTCCATGGCCTGTTCCGGGCCCGTTTCTCCGGCGCCACCTCTCACTACGTTCATTCCCTTTCGGGGCTCCAGGAAGTCCCGCAGCGTGAGCCGCACTTCCCCAGACGTGATCCGCTCCCACCTGCCCTTCCCTCTGCATCCTCTTCTGCTCTGCCTAATTCCTGGTCTGCTTCCAAGTTTGACTGGGGGCACCTCGTTCCAGGAAGTCGTCCCTCCTCCCCGCTCCCTGCCCCCGCTCCCCAGATCCTCCTAGTCTGGGTCATATTCCGTCCTCATGTGTCCCTATAACCCCCACCCATATCTCCACGTAGGTGTTTGTCACACCCTTATCTATCAAAGTGTGACCCCTCCTCCAGGCTGTCAGTACCAGGCAGCCCAGTTAACTAGGTGTCCCCAGTGTCTAGCACAGGCCTGGCATTTAGAAGACTTGCAATAAATGTTGAATAAAACAGCCCCGACACCCTCATTTCCCTTGGGATACTAGCTCCTGTGACACAAGTATGTGCTTCCTTATCCCATTGCCAGAGTCACTCCCTGATGAAAGTGCGTCTTGTCCCTACGTAACAGTCTAAGATCCTGGCACTCCCGGTCTCTGTCCCTGCTGTGGGCCCAGGAGTGACATACTGCTCAGCAGGAGAGCAAGGGTGGAAGGTGTTTGTAGTGTACCTTGGTCAGCAGCACCCTCGTTTCCCTGGGGATATCGACTTTCTCGTCCTGAAGGTGTGGTCAGTCTCTGGGGATGCCTTCTTCCCAAGTCAGCGTCCCTTATCCCTGGTAGAGCCAGGGTAGGCACCGGGCCTAACCTCAGCTACTTGGAGTGTCTATCCTGGGACTTTGAATCTTGAGTGAAATGAAGAAGGAGAAGAGATGGTCAGAGTTTATTTAATCTGACTGGCCCTTGAGCTGAGTGCAGAGGAGAGGAGTGGAAAAACCAGGTACCCAAGTTAGCATTTGTCTGTTCATAACAGAAAGCCCCCACACAACGAAATGGTTAACATGAGATAAAAATGTATTTCTTTCTCATATAAAAGAAGTCCATGAATAAGCAGCCCATGAATGGCAAAGCCATTATAGGAAGAGGTCAGAGACTCAAACTCCTCTACTCTGTTTCTAGGCTGTGAACATATCCTTATGATCCAAAACAGCTGCTAGAGCACTGGTCTTCACATCAGTGTTCCAGGAGACAAGACACAGGAAGCAGAAGGAAAGAGAGACTCTTTCTTATAAAGATATTTCCTGGAAATTTTACACCACTTTTATTTATATCTCATTGGCCAGAACTTTGTCAGGTCTACATCTAGCTGCATGAGAGGTTGTGGAATGTGTTCTTTCCAGTAAGTGACAATGTTTTTAGTGGGAAATCATGATTATGTTACTAAAAAAGGGAGTAATATTTGCTGGAAATTAATTAATAGCCTCTCTATACCATTTTGTTCTTCTTATTGTTTTGAGAGGGGTTAGGAGTGAAAGAATTATTTCGAGATAAATTTGAAGTGTTATTGTTTATACACTTGGCTAATGGCTGAGCAGGAGCAGTAACATTCACTGAGGGACTACTAAATAACAGGCTCTATACTGGGGCTTTCTGTATGTGCACTCGCCATAAACCTCACTGATCTGGCCTCATCACTGCACAGGTGATGAAACTTGTCCAAGATCACCCAGCGCTAGAGCTGAATTTGAATCCAGATCTGGCTTGAAGGTTCATGTTCTGTCCCTTCCATGCTTTGGTGTCCTGCCTACAACGTCACAGCCAAATCACTCATTTATCACAGGGCTCAGAAATGCCGCTTGCATGGGGACCGGCATGCAGTGGTCCTATAAAGGAGGGAGACATTTGTGGATCCGTAGTCCAAGGTCATTTCACGATCACTTTCTCATGAAGTACGTGACATCCTCATTTCATTTCCAGGATTATGAGGAAGTAAGGGGGAGCTTTTTTCCTGAGAAAAATTTGCTGAGTGTTTGGCCTCAGGTCTCAAAATGATGTCCAATATTCCAGGAACTTATGGTTCCTGGTTTGGGAAACTTAAGGCTCAGTGCTGAACAGGCAATAGTTAGTTATTAAGGTTACTAAGTATGAAATGTCCGATTTCCTTAAGTACTCAGTTTGACAGTTGATATCTCTGACACTTCACTTTGACATTTCTTGTTTTGTTTTTAACGTGACGGCACATCCTCAGTCTTTCAAATGCATGGTTTGGCTTGTGATTATCTTTCAAAAATATTTTTAGGGCGATTTTTGTGAAACCATAATTCATGTTATTTTTGAATATGAATTCTGTCGTGGAACCAATGCAGCACAGACAGCTCGAAATATCAACGACGTGTTTGGGAAGGATGTGGCTAGTGAATGCACAGTATGTCGATGGCTTGAGAAGTTCCATTCTGATGATTTTAATCTTGAAAATGAACCACGTGGGTGACCTTAGACTAAGGTGGGTAATGATGAACTGCAAGCTGTAGAGGAAGCAAATCCATCTCGACCTACACGTGAACTAGCAGCAAGGTTTGATGTTACCATTCCAACAGTACTGGACCATTTGAAGCAGATGGGCAAGGTAAAGAAGCCAGATAGATGGGTTCCTCAAGAATTAAATGAGCGTCAGAAGAGAAATCATCTCGAAGCTTGCGTTTCTTTGCTATCACGACATAAAGGTGAACCATTTCTACACTGTATTGTTACATGTGATGAAAAATGGATTCTTTTCGACAATTGAGCAATGGTTGGATAAAGATGAAGTGCTGAAACACCGTCCAAAAATGAATATTCATCAAAAAAAGCTAATAGTGTCTGTTTGGTGGTCCAGCGCTGGTATTATTCACTAAAGCTTCACGAAACCTGGTCAATTGATTACATAAGATGTCTACTACAACCAATTGGATGAAATAATGAGGATGTTTGTGATTATGCAGCTGAGATTGATCAGTAGAGACAGTCCAGTCCTCTTGCAAGACAATGCTCACCACATGTTGCACAAGCAACACTGCTCAAACCACAGAGGCTGGACTTGGAAACTCTCTGTCATCCACTGTATTCCCCAGACCTTGCACCAACTGACTACCGCTTCTTCCAGGCTTTGGCCCACTTCTTGCAATGAAAAATATTCAATTCTCAACAAGCTGTGGAAAATACCCTTTGTGATTTCATCGCCACTGGCTCTCCAGGCTTCTTTGCTGCTGGCATAAACCGGCTACCATTAAGATGACAAAACTGTGTTGATAGTTCAGGCACATACTTTGATTAATTGTGCTGCTTCTTGTTTGAGATATAATAAACTAAACTTTTGATTTGAAATCCGACAATATTTGACATTATCAAGAAGTTACTTGAGCTTTCATCACGACAGGAGTAAAGTTATTCTAAGAAAAATTGTGCATGAAAGTCACATAAAATTAAACCAATGTGAGTACATACATGTGTTCCCTGCTGAGAAGAAATAACCAGTTCAAATTGATATTGCATGAGTATATGTGTGTGCAGGTATGTTTCTATTTGTGTATGTTTGTGTGTTTGTGTTTATGAGGGAGAGTACTGGATAAAATAGAATAGAAATCTTATGAGTGGAACTTACTTAGCTTAGATGGTTTAGAAATGTAGTGACTCAAGCTGGTTGGAATTGATAGTAATAATTAAAGGGACCCAGCAGCTAAAAGCAAGGTCATGGCTCAGATTTGCCAAGCAAGGCAGAAATTCATTGAAAATCCATATGACAAGAAAGGCATGCGATGAGGATGAAATGATTCTGATATTGGCAGGTTTCCATTTCTCAGCCTAAGTCACCCAGCTGGGACGTGTGGGCGCCACACAGTGACAGCTGACAAAATAAATGTATTGATGGAATGATCGTCCGGTTCCCTGCTGAGTGACAGAGGAGGCCAGAGAGATTAGAGGTCTATGGCCAATTATCTGAATTGGTCATCATCCAAGTTAGTCATCATTTTCACCATTGAACTGGGCTTTCATCTACTGCAACGTTTCAAGTTCTTTGAGAGCTGAATGCACATTTCCAGTCCATTAATTTTTACAGTGTTAAGGTAAGGCCAGAAATGCACTCTGATAATAGCATCCTGTAATATAGGGCTTTTGTACAATAAGGTGTATAGTTCTGAACCGGAAGGGATGTCCTTGTGGCATTCAAAAAGGGACAAGGAAGAGTGCCCTGACCAAGGTAAGAAAAGCAGATGCCGGGCACCCAAGAAACCAGACAGAGATGCTTCCTTTGCTGCTGGGATGAACAGGTGGGATTTAGTCAATGCCAGAGTAAGTAGGCAACATCTAGCGTGTGGTTATAACTTTCTGCAAGGTGGAATGTAAAGAGATTGCAGCCCAGAAACTGGAGGGCTGTGCTTGCAATGGATGGAGAGAAGACGTAGCAGCTTAACCCTGAGAGAAGCTGGCAGGCTTTTCCTTGCAGCCAGCAGAGCTCAGGGCACGCAACAGGGACAGAAACCCAGGCCAGCTGTGAGGCTGATCGCCGAAGCAAGTGGACCGCCAAGTCTTGACTGCTTGCCTAGTAAATTCTCTGTGTCCATATGTATTTCACTCACTCGATGCTCAATTAACAGAAACACTGTATAACATGTGTCACACTTCTCAATAAAACTTTGTAGTAAGAGTGATTTTTCAATAATTCAGATACCCTTAATAGTACCAATAAAGATTTATGCTGCCTGGTGAGAGTCCATGAAGCTGATTATATGGAGAAATTTAAAAACATCGCATGGAGTTGGTGCTATACAAATACAGCCATTTCTTCATTATACCCTGCATCATTCATTCATTCAACAAACAGCTGTTGTATAATGTTAAGCAATGAACATGGGGCAAATTCTTCTGAGCAGATTTACAATTAAAATCTCAGCACATTCTAGACTTAGGAATCATATCGAGCGGGATATTTTTTGTCTTACAAAAGGATTTGCCGTATGATTTCTCCATGTTAGACACTTCCTTGGTGAATTTGGTTGTCTTGTGTCACTGCGCACTGCTTTACAGTTTACAAATGGCTTTCAGAATGCTCACTTGGGTTGCACAATAATCCTGCTGGTAGGAAAGGCAAAGATCATTATTTGCATTTTCCAGATGGGAGAAAAAGTATGCCCTGAAATGTTAAGGGATGTGGCCAGCCTTGGAAATCGTATGAACTGTGACTCCCTCTCTGGTGTTGACTCTATTTTATCATATGGTCTGTTAGATAATCCACTTCTACTCAGCCTGGCACTCTGCAGCTTATCGTACATTTTCATAGATGTTGCTTTGGTTATCTTCACAACAATGCCATGAACTGGCCAGTTATCCCTATCATTGCCGTCACTGATATCATCCTCCTCAATAATTATCCCCCTTTTTCAGGGGAGGCAATTGATGCTCACAGAGGGAAGGATCTTCCTGCAAGTGGAGCCAGCATGAATCAACATGTAATGGATGGAATTAGTCAGCTGCAGATGTAATCTATTCTAGGCGCTTTTATAAACGTGTTGCTAAGGGGATTTGGGGACCACCAGATGATCCCATAAGACTGGCCCATCTTTTGGTCCAATCAGGGTGGCAGAGTATGCTTAGGACAAACATATAAAGGAAAGCCAGCCTCACCCTAACAAATCACTCCTGGTTCATCTAAACAAAGACTCTAATAATAGAAAGATATAATTTGCATCCAGTCTAGAAAGGGAAAGTTGGTGAGGCAGAGCTTGTCAGAACTGACGAAAGGATGTGCTCTGTCTAGGAAGAAGACTTCCGTGGGCTGCTTGGAACATTTCTTCTTACAGCAAAGTGAGAAATCCCAGGCTGCCAAACTTGGTGACTTTGGCATTGAGATCACTGCAGTCTCTGAGCGGTTCTAGGAGGACCACTTGGTCACAGAGGGGAGAATGGCTTCCCTTGTGGCCTTGCCTCTAGGAGTGTCAACGGAGCAACCGCTGGTGGGCAGGAAGGCTGGGTGTTTTTGTGATGCTTGGCAAAAGAGCAAGGGGGTCCCTGGTTTACTTGCTGACCCCAGGAGTTTGGTCAGCAGGTGTCAGTGCTTCTGGAAAGCCCAATGAAATGCAGCTCCTCATCCTTAGGTTGAGCCAGGCTCCAGGCTCTGCTGGCCCCACTGCGGGCTGTCCTGGGAGTGGGGAGACAGTCTGCACTATCTGCTGGCCCCACCACATGTATTTCCTGCACGGTGGTTAAGAGCACAGGTTTTAGGTTACAGAAACCTGGGTCTCAATATCCATCCTGTTACTTATTACCGGTGGGACCCGGACAAATCTCCTCACTTATGAAACTCGATATTCTAATGGATAAAATGGAAATAAAAATGATACCTACCTTGTAGGGGCTCTAGTGAGCACCGGAGGAGATAAAGAACTATGTGTTTGGCACATGGCACCCACTTAATTAGGATTATAACTTACGTAGGCTCAACATCTACTTTTCATGTGACTTCCAAAGAGTATCTCATCAAGAGGGATGCATCTATACCAAAATATCCGTTTTAGTTTATTGTTTTTTTTTCCTTCTATTCAGGTTTTACTTATTTATTTTTTAAATTTTTTTATTTTAGGAAATTATAGGGGTACAAACATTTTGGTTACATGTTATGACTTTGCCACACCCAAGCCATGATTTGAGATGTGCCCTTTCCCCCCACAACACTCACCACGTCCACTGGTTGTGAGTTTACCCACCCCCAATCCCCCTACTCCCAAAGAATATTACTACTGCGTGAGCACCGTAGTGTTGATCAGTCAGTGCCAGTTTGATGGTGAGTACACGTGGTGCCTATTCTTCCATTCTTATAATACCTCACTTCTTGATAATGGAAAGATCAGGTGTCTATCGGTGGGTCTTAGTGAAGGGAGATTTATCAAGTGAAACAGGCTTCCACAGAGGGTCAGAGATCCCTGGAGCTTGTCTCTCTTTTGCTCCCCAGTCCTCTCAAGGAAGAGCTGTGTGAATGGGAGCTATTACTGGTGGGATGTGCATGGTGTCCACCCAGCCCCTCCAAGGGTTGGGGACCCCTGGCAGTGTGTCCCGTGTCATGGAAGAGTGTGTAAGGAGTGCATATAGCCATTGACAGTTGCGAGACCAATGAATGGAGAATTTCTCTGACGACTAAGCAGGTTAGATGTGTCCAAACGGTTCAACATGAAGGGGAAGTATTGGGAGAAGTCGACAAAGATGCCTGCGTCAAATGGTTCTGAGCTTCTTTTCTTTCCTTCTGCCTGTCCTTTGGAGGAGATGCTACTCATGTTAGCCAGGGACCTTGGGTTTGGCTGGGGCATGAACCTAAACCCAGGGGCCAAATGCCAGCACAAGCAAAGCCTAGCCTGGTGCCTGACACAGCAGGATGCCGAAACGTTTGCAGGATGAATGTAGGAAGCTGACTTCCTGGGAAAGGAATGGGAAGTCAGAGCCCGTGGTGGTGCTGGAGGAAGGTTTTTGGTAAAAACAGACCCAGGAGTCAGAACAAACCTGGATCAAAACTCAGAGGATATAGCATGGAATCAGAGGACAAGCATAGATTTGGGAGCCCAGACACCACAGTGGGTCAAGCCAGAGGTGGGCTGCCTTTGAAAAGGGATTCCAGAGAAACAGGAGGGGGGTACTAAGCGAGAATTAAGCCAAAGGAGTCCCCAAATCACTCATAGTTGCCAGGGAAGGGCATATGGCAGCCAGGCAGAGTTTTATTAGACACTCCTTCTGTTCCTGACTACGACTCCTGTTCAGTTCCTGGTGAGATATTGTTGTCCCTCAAACACCTAAGCATACTGACCATCTTTTGGCAGGAGCACAGTCTGGGGAAGGCTGGCTCTGAGGTCTACGAGGGTGTATCCATTCTCCCCCGTTGCCCTGAGAACCCCACCTGCAGCTCCACTCCTTAGAGTTTCTCCTCGACCTGTGTCCTCCAGTTCAAGCCCAGATCCCAGAACTCTTACCACCACTGTGGTCAAAACAAGCTCACTGGAGACTCAGGTCACCCCGGTGTGTGCTGCTCAGCGTCTGGGTGGAGTCCGAGGAGGGGAAAGGAAGGCCGTGTGTCTGTGCTCACTGATGGAAATTATTATGGGGAGAAGGTGCTGGAAATTATTATGGGAGAAGGTGCTGAGCACGGGAGCAGAAGGATGGAAAATTAGAAAATAACAAACTAAATGTGGCATCAATATGCAAAAATGGGCGCTCGCCTGATGGAGGAAATTACAGGTCTATCAGTTTAATATTCATCGCGTATAGGAGAACGCAAGCTTCCCATTGTACGCGGGAGTGTAATTAAATCAAGGAGTTGGACTAAAATTGGCTGCTGGAGAGGCTCAGGCACTGACAGCAGCTCCTGAGTTGCCTCCTGCCCAAGCCTCGCACCTGGGAGGCTGTGCAGAAACCGTCTCACTCTCAGCGGGGGCGGGAGGAGCCCCCCGGTGAGTATAGACTGCACTTCGTTCCTATTCCCGCTTTAGTCTTCATCTGACACACAAGCTCGGTTGTCCCTAGGCCATTTGAGGACAGAGATACGTGAAAAGCACAGATTTAGGCTTCCAGGAAAAAAGTGACTTTTTTTTGTCACTTGAAATAGAGAAATCCTATGAATGAGGCATGAGCTGAATTCCAGCTCTTCACGCCCGTCTCTGGGCGGTGATGTGAGGCTGTCGGGAGGCAGGTTATGCAGACCCAGAGGGAGGGATGGCATCTTCTGGGCTCCAGGCTCCGGCTTCTCTTGCTTTATAGATGGCGGTGGCCCTGGATACTGGACAAGAGGGTTTATAGTGCTCAAGGGGACAGCCAGTGATTTGCATCACCTGGATTCCCTACTCAACAACCCCCTCCCAAGGGCTTACCTTGTGCCAGGTCCTGATCAAGGCTCTGGGGATTTAGGGTTAATGAGATGCAGCCTCTACCTCTCAGGGAGTGGGAGAGACAGGTGACCA
>CAUYSK010123480.1:0-47792 GCA_963575035.1 Avahi laniger
CTTCTAATCGGAGACAATTTCTTACTTTTTTCCTTGATACTTTCGAAGAGTATTGTCAATTTACAGAATACCTCATTTTATTGTGCCTTGCTTTATCACACTCCCAGATATTCTGTTTTTACAAATTGAAGATTTGTGACAACCCTGTGTTGAGCAAACCCATTGGTGCCATTTTTCCAATAGCACATGCTCACTTCTTGTCTCTGTGTCACATTTTGGTAATTCCTGCAATATTTCAAACATTTTAGTTATTATATCTGTTATGGTGATCTATGATCAGTGATCTGTTGTGTTACTATTGTTACTGAGGGCTCCATGGGCTGTACCCATATAAGACTGGAACTTCACTATAATAAATGTTGTGTCTATTTTCACTGTTCCACTGACCAGCTGTTTCCTGTCTCTCTCTCTTTCCTTGGTCCTCCCTATTCCTTGAGACAAGATAATATTGAAATTAAGTCAATTAACAACACTACAAATGGCCTCTAAATGTTCAAATGAAGGAAGAATAGCACACGTCTCATTTTAAATCAAAAGCTAAAAATTATTAAGTTTAGTGAGGAAGGCATGTCGGAAACTGAGATAGGCGAAAAGTAGGCCTCTCGTACCAGACAAATAGGCAAGTTGTGAATGTAAAGGAAAAGTTTTTGAAGGAATTAAAAGTGCTACTCTGGTGAACATATGAATGGTAAGAATGTGAAACAGCCTCATTGCTGATACGGAGAAACTTTGAGCGTTCTGGGTAAGAGATCAAACCAGCCACAACATTCCCTAAGCCGAAGCCTAATTCGAAGCAAATCCCTCACTCTCTTCTATTCTGTGAAAGCTGAGAGAGGTGAGGAAGCTGCAGAAGAAAAGCTTGAAGCTAGTAGAGGTTAGTTCATGAGGTTAAAAGAAAGAAGTTTTCTCCATAATCTAGCAAATGTTCAGGTAGAAGCTACTGCAGTTTATCCAGAAGATCTAGCTAAGATAATTGATGAAGGCGGCTACATGAAACAACAGATTTTCAGTGGAGACAAAACAGTCTTCCATTGGAAGAAGATGCCATCTAGGACTTTCATAGATAGAGAGGAGAAGTAAGTGCCTGGTGTCAAAGTTTGAAAGAACAGGCTGACTGTCTTGTTATGAGCTAATGCAGCTGGTGATTTGAAGTTGAAGCCAATGCTCATTTATCATTCAAAAAATCCTAGGGCTCTTAAGAATTATGCTAAATCTACTCTGCCTCTGCTCCACAAATGGAACAACAAAGACTTGATGATAGCACATCTGTTTACAGCATGTTTTACTAATAGTTTTAGCCCATGTTGAGACTTACTGCTCAGAAAATAAAGATTCCTTTCAAAATATTACTGCTCATTGGCAATGCACTTGGTCACCCAAAAGCTCTGGTGGAGATGTTCAAGGAGATTAATATTTTCATGCCTGCTAACAGAACATCAGTCCTGCAGCCCAAGGATCAAGGAATAATTTTGACTTTCAAGTTTTATTAGTTTGACAAATACATTTCATAATGTTATAGCTTTCATGGATAGTGATTTCTCTGAGGTATCTGGGGGAAAAAAGTAAATGTAAAACATTCTGGAAAGAGCTCATCATTTTAGATACCATTAAGAACATTCATGATTCATGGGGGAAGCTGAAATACCAACATTAACAGGAGTTTGGAAGAAGTTGATTCCAATCCTCATGGATAACTTTGAAGGGCTGAATATTTCAGTGGAGGAAGTCACTGCAGATGTAGAAATAGAAAGAGAACTAGAATTAGAAACGGAGCCTGAAGATGTGACTGGTTTGCTACAGTATCATGATAAAACTTGAACAGATGAGTAGTTGCTTGTTATGGGAGGGGCAAAGAAAATGGTTTCTTGAGATGAAATGTACTCCTGGTGAAGACACTGTGAACATTGTTGAAATGACAATGAAGGATTTCAAATATTACATAAATGAAGTTGATAAAGCAGCGATAGGGTTTGGGAGAGACTCCAATTTTAAAAGCAGTTCTACTGTGGGTAAAATACTATCAATATCAAACAGCATTGCATGTTATAGAGAAATCTTTGTGAAAGATAGAGTCATTCGAAGTGGCAAACTTATTGTTGTTTTATTTTTAAAAATTCCTAAAGTCACCCCAACGTTCAGTAGCCACCAGCAGCCATCAACATGGAAGCAAAATCCTCTACCAGCAAAAAGATTATATCATGCCAAAGGCACAGAAGATCGTTAGCGTTCTTTTAGAATTGAAGTATGTTTTAATTAAGGTATGTGCATTGTTCTTTTAGACAAAACGCTATTGCATACTGAACAGACTGCATACACAGAGTAAACATAACTTTTGTACATACTCAGAAACCCAAATATTTGTATGATTCCTTTCATTGTGATATTCACTTTATTACAGTGATCTGAAACCAAACCCTCAACAGCCCCACGGTATGCCTGTACTTTGTAACATGTTTTTTAATTTAGGTTTGTTTTATGATTCCCAATGATTAAACTCAGGTTTTGCATTTTTAGCAAAAATACCAAAGAAGTGATAAACCATCTCTGTATTTCATATTAGGAAGCTTGTAATGTTGATATGTCTCATTAATGAGGATACTATGTATAATCAACTGGTTAAGGTAGTGCATGTTAGGTACTTTTATTGTATAGTTACAATTTTTTGCTTTCTAAATAAATAGATATATTGTGGAAATATTCTCTTGGTTTTGTAAATATTCTGTTTCTCATCATACTTTTGCCCACTACTTCAAATATCCATTGATCATGCTTGCTGCAAAAATTATTATGGTACTATTTGCTAAAATTGTCATTTTCTATTTATAAGATTATTTCTATGACAAATAATTAAAATTCTGCTGTGAGGAAGAGCTTCCATCTCTCCCCTTTTTAATCATTCATTTACTTATTTATATTCAATACGTATTTGTGAATATTTGTTTTACTCTCTGGGTTATAATTCATTATTCTTATTATATCTTTTATTTCTCAAATTGTCCTAGTTTTGGCCATTGAGTGCCACTTCAAGTTGGCTCCTATGTCCTTTCAAAATGTTCCCATCATTTCTTGGAGTACTTTCTTGTTTTCTAGACTGAAAAGATGTTCCAGACTCATCTTGTGTTTTCTGTATCCAGTCCACCAATCAGACATTTCTTCAAAGTGCTCTAGTTCCTTTTATTGGAGAATGATAATTAGAAGCAAAGAACTGGGTGCTAGATGTGCTCGTGCCACTGAGGTATTATTGTTTTTAGGCCTTCATCAGCAAACTGAGCTAGAAAGTAAAACAATTAATACATGTTAATGTTTATATACACACACACACATTACTTATGAATGTATATTTAAACGTAGATTAAAAAATCATGAGTTTATCCTGATGCCATTGATTCCAATCCCATCTCAGAATTTGTTCTAGCCTTGCCCTGCCTCCCAAGGCTCTGGGTGAAGATCAGTCCTTGTTTCTTCCAGCTTCCAGTGGCTGCCCAGCACTCATACAATTCCTTTGCTGTAGCCACGTCGCTCTCATCTCTGCTTCTGCCTTCATATCACCTTGTCATCTGCGTGTCTGTGTGAAACGTCCCTCTACTACGCCTTTTTTAGGAAGATCTTTGTGATTTTATTTAGAACCCGCCCAGATAATCTGGGATCATCTCCCCACCTCAACATTCATAATCCTGTATACAAAGACCCTCTTCCCAAACAAAGTAATATTCACAGGTTCTGGGGATTAGGGCATGAGCAAATCTGTGGGAGCCCTTAACAGCCTGCCTCAGTAACTAATCTCACTAGTTTCTGGTTCATCTTTTCTGTGTTTTTTTTTTTTTTTTTCCACCAATGAATAGATACATAAAAATGTTCTTATTTCTCTTTCTTTTTATATTAAAGGTAGCTTGGAATAGATAATCTTTTTTACTTTACTTTTATCATTTAACAGTATATCTGGGAAATAAGTCTATATCCATTCATACAGATTATTTCATTATTTGGACGACTTCATAGAACTCCACTTTGTGAATCTACTATGATTTATTTGTCCATTCTCAAATATGTGGATGTTTAGGTTGTTATTAATATTAATAACTTGCAATCCCAAACAGTGCTCATGGATATGTTTATATTGTCGAAGGTATATCTTAAAGGGCAAATTCCTAGAAGTAGTCTAGCTGGGTCAAAATATAAGTGCATATATAGTATCATTGATATTTCCAAAAACCCCTCAAAAAGGATTTTGCAGATCAGATTTGTATTTTTAGCAGCAGTTTGTGGTAGTTTCTGTTTCTCAGTAGTCTCACCACAATTACTTTGTCGTACTTTTAATATTCACACGTTGGATAAATAAGAAATATTTTAATTTTCATTTCTTTAATCATGAATGAGGTTGAACATCTTTTGATATATTTAAGATGCATTTTAATATATTTTTATTTTTAATTGTCTTTTCATGCATAAAGGAATTTGTGTGGCCAGGTGAATTGTATCTCTAAATAAATCACAGGCACATCAAATTCATAAAAAGTTGTTTAAAGTATTCCATTTTAGATTAGAAACAATAAAAGAATGATATCACCATGTGTGTTCAACATTGACTTAATTGCCCTGGCTAGTGAAGTTAGGTATAAAAAGAAATAAAAGTAAAAGGAGTAGGAAGGAAGAAATAAAACCATGAGTATTCATAGCTATTACAATTATCTATGTAATAAACCTCAAAAGAATTCATAGTTTATTGAGATGATTTAACAACGTTCCTGGTTACAAATTATCTTAGGACAATTGCATTTCTGAATACCAAAAAGACAAAATGCAATTTATAAAAATATACAATGAAAAATCAAGTAAAATGTTAAGTAACTAGAAATAATTCAACTTAAACATTTAAGAGATTTATGGAGAAAATTATAAATTTTATATTTTATTGAGAGTTATGAAAGAAGATCTGAAAAATGAAGACATGTTTTTATGGATAAATGATATGTGGTTATAAAATGTAACCATTCTTCTCAGGCTGAGAAGTACAGTTCCATTCAAAATTCTCAGTCACTGCAGTGAAACTTGACTAGCTGAGCCTAAAATTTATGTGGAAGATCAAAGCCATTCCTAAAGAACTAAGGGCCAGATTGGATCACTTGATCTAAAACATTAAGACTTCACGGAAGAGGAACCCTTGGTGGTTAATAAGCATAGGAAGAGGTGGTCAACCTCACCCATGTTCAGAAAAGTGTGTATCAAAAATCACAAGATACCATTTCACACTTATCTAATTAGCAAAAGTGGTAAAGATGAACAAGTATTGCCATAAATAGAAAACAAGCGAACACTTTATATCTTGCTGCCAAGAATATAAATTTAAAAATATGTCCAAATATGGTTGTATTGAAAAAGGTTAAAAATGGGCATATATTTTATTGGAAGAATTCCATTTTCAGACATATACCCAAAAGAAAGTATTTGATATGCACTCTCAGAGATAAGTACAACAATGTTCCTAACAGCAACTTGTAAGAATAAAACATTGGTGAAGAGCTCAAATTTTCATCCACTCGGGAATAAATAAACTATCTATATTTTGGTGAAAATAGATGACCTTCAGCTACATGTGCCAATGTGGATAAATCTCAAAAACAACAATGAGCAAAAATAAGCTACAGAAGACTATATATATCCTACAAAATGTATAAACAGATAAAGCTAAACAATACACAGTTTAGAGATACACTGCTACGGATATGCGGTAAAACTATTTTTAAAAAAGAAGGATATAATAAACACAAACTTCATGATAGTGACTACCTCAGATGAGAGTTGAGTGGGCTGAGATCAGGAAAGAGCACAAGAAGATTTTAAGGCTCTAGAAGCCCTAGGAAGTTTCATTGTTTAAAATGGACATATTCTTCATATCTTACATGTATGCTATACATGCTTTTGTGAGTATATCAAAACTGAATAAAAATGGATAGATGCTGGTTAGAAGCATCAACATGTCACATGGCCTTTTGAGGAAACGTTTACTGATGCGCTTTGTCATGAGAGGCTGATAGGTGCTCTGTCCCTTCCCCTCTTATCATGTGCATATACACTCGTTCACGTCTAGCTGAATATTTGGGTCTAGAATATCATTCTCCACTAAAAAATAAAAAAAAAAAATCAACGCTCAAAGAGGATCCAATTCTATGTCTTCAGACAAGATAAGCCTAGATAAGCTTTGCCGTCTTATTAGCAGAAAGCAAGAAGCTTTCAGAGCGTAGAGGGAGAGCCATGTGGCAGTGCTAGAAAGGTAAAACAGGAGGTGAACACTGCTGGTTTCTGTGTGTTAGTAATGTGAATATCTAGCAAGAACAATCAATATTATTAATTTGAACCAGTCGAATTTGGGAAAGTTCGTGAGTCCATAATAACACTCAAAAAGTGTAAAATGCTACACGCTGTTAGAGAAAATCATGTCCATCAACATGAGTCAGTTTAATACAAGCCCAGTTTCTCACAGATGAAAGGAGGGGTGAAGCCATCTGATTTACAGGAAAGCAGACGACTTTGATTTATTGGTTAGAACAGTACCGTCCTCTCATTCATTGAGTCATTCAAATAGTTACTGAAGTATTAGTGAGGAGCATTTGCTCTGCTTAGGTATAAGAAATGCCTTACAACAAAGAAAGATGAGCCTGCTGAGTTAACACTGAGAAATATTGATCTGAGGCCAGAGGCTGGATTGCAAGTGTAGGCCTCAGGCATAACAGAAGAGATGCACACCTGAGTGCTGAACCTTCAGGAATGAGCTGCAGTGTGCTTCACCTGGTAAGCAGGCAGGCATGCCGCCACTGTGCAGGAGAGTTCAGGAACTCTCAGGAGCTTAATGGAATGCTCATTCCAATCAGGTGGCATTATTGATGCCCGACCCTTTTGTATGGCTGTGAAGCTAGCATTGTTTGTGTTCCTGCTCTGCAGAGATACCTATTATATCCTTTACTTGCATTAAAGCGTATACATTCTTGGCTTGGATCTGCCTTTCATCAATCACTGACACTATTGTGACAGCTATGCATGTTCCGAAAACACTAGCTCTAAGGCACTTTGAAAAGTGTCATTAAAAATAAAAAGTATTGTGAGATCAAATAAATCTGGGGAATTCAGTGTCAATCAGAGTTAAACAGGAGTCACTGAGATTTCCCAGAGCCTTTAGTAGGTACCGTGAATCTCCGTAAAAGGGCTTGATTGTAGTCAAGATTTTCCTCATTGATTTTACCATGATTTCTTATTTCAAGCAGCATCTCCCCCAACTAATGTTCAGAGAAATGTGTTACGTCTTTCTAAGACTATTCACCATATGGGTCATTTCTACCCCTTCACCGCAAGGACCGCACTTCCCAGCTTAGAGAATCATAGCATTCTGTCCAGTTGCATGAGTCAAGTGGAAAACTTGTATTTCTGGAGCCTTCTTCCTGCATTCTACTCTACTTAATCATCTCTTTCCTGGGCCACAGGCAAATAATTTTCCTTCTCATTATCAGATTAGAATTTTGCATTTGTTTATAAAATGTTGGTAACATTGATTTTGTATACATGAAAGGAAACAATCAATAAGAAATAAATTATTGGGGACATTGGAGGAGACCCTAGTTACCTTCAGACAAGATGCTTTTCTAATAGAGAATGGAATCCTTAGATTTAGAAATGATAAGCTAAAGTTCAAAGCACCAATACATTCATTAATTTGGAGAGCATTTTCAGGGGGCTACTACTTTAGACTAGGCATTGAGTCTTGCGCAGAGATATAAAGATGTCCCCAGGGAACTCACTCACAGACTAATGGGTCCTGAGTAATCAATCCAGTCATCACAGGACAGGGCGATACATGTTTGACAGAGCTAAGCCCAAGATCCTACTGGCATACAGGATCTTGAAGACAAAGACACACAAATTTGTGAGGAATGGATTGTCAGCCCCACTTAGAAAACTTCTATTAACAACCCCCTATCCATGCTGTTATCAGCTCTAACAGCTCAAGAATATGTCCAAAATGGAACTCTAGATCCCTATTTTTCCAACCACCCTCCAAACCTGTCCCTTTTATATTCTTCCCTGTCTAATGGAGTAAATGCCACTGCCAATCACCCACAAACTTAAGCCAAAAACCTAGGAAGGGTACTTCAAACTTCTCTTTGGAGGGGAGAGCTTACTTCACCTTCCCAATATAATACAAATATTATTGTTCTATGACAAATACGTGTCTTTGATCTATCAGCCACTCCTCTCATCTTGTGTTTAACCTCCAGTCTTTCCTCAGAAATGCTGAAATGACCTCTTAGTCTCTTTGACTCCACTCTTACCAACCCATCTTCTCCTTGCCTTCTATACCCAAATCTATTCCCTCTGCGACTATCGTTTAGTAAAATATGTATAAAAAGTATACTATCCTTGTGTACGATAGTTTAATGATTCCTCCTTGTTTCAGAGTAGAAACAGGGCCTGGAGCCCTGAATAATCTGGCCCCACCCTCTTCTCCAGGGTCGTCTCCTATCACTTCCCCTGTCAAGCAGCAAATTCTAATTGGGTTTTCCAAACACACTGTACTCTGTCCTGTCTAGGTTTGTTGACACTTGCTGTTCACTTTCCTGGCTCACTTTTATCCCCTGGGTGGCAGCTGAAATGCCATCTCCTTAGCTGGGTCCCCCCTGACCATCCTGTACTCCTCTCCACCCCACCCAACTACTCATGGTCACATAACTCTGTTTATTGCCTTCATAGCACTTGTCACAATCTGAAATGTTGTGTGTGCCTGTTGTTTTGTTTTTTCATTTGTTTTGTTTTTGTCTATCTCCCCTTGGTAGGATACAAGCTCCACTAAGGAAGGCACTTGATCTTATTTTTTCTCCCTTCTGTATCCTCAGTGCCTTGCACAAATATATGCTCAGTGAATTCTCGGTGAATGAATGTGGAAGAATTGAGAGACCTGAGTGCATCCGTCCACTGGGAAGTCTGGTCGATACAGTAAAGCAGGAGCAATAAAAATATCTACAATAGTCATTATTTATTGAAAGGACTTTTATGCCAGGTATGAGTCTAACCACTTTATATGCATTATCTCACTTAACCTTTACAAAAGCCCTGTGAATTAGATATTATTATAGATGGTGCAAGTGAGGTTCAGAGAGGTTAAGAAATTTATTTGAAATATAATTTGTAAGTGGAAGAGAAGGGATTTTAACATAGGTCTGACTTTGACATCTGCCCACCTGACAGCACTGGCAGCCAAACTTTGGTGGAGCAACTGATGAGATCTGAAGAACCCATCAGTGATGTGTTAAACCAGTCACGTGACAGCCAGTCTGTTTGGAATTCCTACCATTCAGGTCACTCCAGCAGATCTCCTATTTGTATAGTTAAGGCATAATAAATAAGCTTGTTACACTATTTGCTAAATTACTGTGTTTGTCTAGTTTATCACAGTTCCCTTTTGCCTGATACAGAATATTAACTCAAGAGAAAGCAACATGAGAAGACCAAGTTTGATAAGTAAGATTGCTGGTAGGGAGCAATTTAGAAGCTTAAGCAAGTAGAAGAAGAAGATAACTGGGAAACTTAACAGCAAAATAGACAAATGATTAAATGTTATATCTATATATTCTCCCAATTGTAGATTTAAGTCCTCATGTTAAAATAATATGATCATAGATTTTGTAGCAAGAGAGCCCACATCAATCTATGCTGTCCAATTTTCTACCTTCAGCTGGCTGAGATATTACCTATCTTTTGCCTAGGCAAAGCCCAGAAAAGTTAAATATTTGCCCGTCTTTGGTTTGAAGTGAGGAGCATGTCTATAGAGAGGTCTCTGAGCTCTAGGTGAAGAGCTTCTTCCAGTGCAACAGGTTCTTTATAAGATGTGGATGGCAGAATGCCCTCTTCTCACCCCTCGGATGTCCAAGTCCTAATCGCTAGAACCTGTGAATATGTTGCCTTACATGAAAAAAGGAATTTTGCAGATGTGATAAAAGATAAAGACTTTGAAATGGGAAAATTATTCTTGAGTATCCAGATAGACTCAATCTAACCATGTGGATTCTTAAAAGCAGAGCATCTTTCCCCACCATGGTCAGAGGAGACATGACCACAGAAGGGCCGGAGACATCCAAATTTGCTGGCTTTGAGATGGAGTACAAGGGTCATAGGCCTCGGAATATGGGCAGCTTCTAGAAGTTAGAAAAGGAAAAGAAATGGATTCTCCCTAGAATCTCCAAAATGGGAATGAGGCCTGCAGATACCTAAAATTTAGCCCAATGGCAGTCTTCTAACCTATAGAACTATTTAATATAACAAGTTTTTGTTTTTAAGCTACTAAGGTTGTGGTAATTTGTTATGGTGGCAATAAAAAACTAACATATGGAAAATTAGAATTTTAAGTTATTTAAATTTTACACAAAAGAATTCAAAATAGAGCATATTTCAGTAACTCAGGTTGAGAGGTTTAGATAACTTTATTACCCTCATAACTCCCCCATGAGTACAAACATTCATTCAATGAACATTGGTGGTCTGCTTGTTTCAGGAATTCATTTGGCTAGGGTTCAAAGCCCAAATAACACTAACTCCTCTTTCACAAAAGAACACAAAACTGTTTTCTTCCTTGATAGACGATGTGAGGCAAAATTTCATGAGAGAAGCTATGGCTCTGATGCTTATTTATTTTGTTCCAAATATGATTAGCTAATATCTCATCCTTATCATAAATTTAGGCCAGTTAATGAGAAATCCTATACTATTAAAAGGTAAAGTAAGAGTTTCAAATGCAATCTGTGTTTTTATGAACCTACCTGCTTTTGGTTAACTTCTTGATTATTTTGAAGACTACACGAGGGTTACTGTTGCCTCACCTCATTCATTGCAAAAGGTATGATCTTCTGGTTTATGACTCGTCTTCTTTCCCTCCTTCCCCCAGCAGAGAACAGAAAGCAGCTATACTGGGAATTAGAACTGTTGTCAGGCTCAAAACATTTGATTATTTCTTATCATGTTGTATTAATCTTCTTACTTCTGTCCTTCTGTCAGTCAGGAAAGGCTAGGCTATGCTGTAGTGATAAATAAATTCTCAGTGGCTAAACATGACAAAAGTTATTTCTCATTCAAAGTCTGAAATCTTCCCGAATCAGGTTCCCATATGCAGTAAGTAAAAAATCCGGATTTGTTCCAAAGTGTGGCTTGACACCTCATTTTGAGGCTTCCATGTATGCCTAGGCAAGAGAAAAAGGAGCTGGATGACTCTAGTACACCAGCTTTGAAGTGCTTTGGTTTAAAGGTGACACATCACATGGACCCCCTAACTTCGTGGTAGCTAGCAAGTCAGGAGGAGCACATGGGTATGCAATGAGAAGTAAATGTCGGCCACAGTCCCCCCAAGTCGTAATATTGAATTTTATAAGGAAGTTCCTAAGACATGTAAAATTTCTACTGGTAATTTAAGAATAACAATTCTTATGACTGTAAGTTGCATTTTGTCATAAGACACCAATTTGACTGACTTTATAGCAAACGCTTAAACTCCAGAAAGGAAAGTAATAAAGTACTAATAAACACCAAAGTTAGACCCGAGGTCCCATTAGTAGACAGCAGAGCACATGCAGTATGCAGAAAGAGCAGTGGTTGAGGAGCTGGTTTCTGTTCCTAGCTCTGCACATATTGGTGCTCAATAAGTGCTTGAATAAGTGAATGAACTGTCAATATAATCAGGATGGAGCCTCTTGATGCCTATATTCTCATTTATAAAATGAGAAGCCTGGCTGATTTAGATTTTTTCCATGTCTAAAATTCTATTAATTGCAGAATTATAGTAACCCAGACTTCAAAGTGAATAATCCTAATGATTTGTGTAAAGCAATTATTTTCAAAGTGTGATCTGGGGACCCGTAAGGGTCTCTAAGACCTTTTCAGGGGTTCTGAGAGGCAAAAAATCACATGAATAAAAAGATCCATTCAGAGCGAAAGGTAGATCAATTGGTTTTAATGGAATAGAGTGTGAAAGATGATTGTTATGGTTTAAGATTTAAACATTGCAAGTAATCTTTAAGAAATGACTACTTTTTAACTTTTGGTATAGTATCAACAAAGCATATCCATGATCATCTGAAAAGGCTCTTAAAATTCTTTTTCCTTTTCCGACTACATATGTGTGTGCAGTCAGATCTTCTTCATATACTTTAATCAAAACAACATACCATGATAGATTGAATGAAGATCAGTTATGAGAATCCACCTGTCTTCTATTAAGCTAGGCATGAAAGAGATTAGCAAAAATGTAAAACAATGCCACTCTTTTCACCTTTTTTGGAAATATAGTTATTTTTCATAAAAATGGGGTATTTATGTTATATATAATGGGTTTATTATTGTAATTTTTAATGAATTTACAAATATGTATGTGAAATCACTCAGTTTTAATCTCTACTATGGTACATATTAGTGTTTAATCTAATAATTTAATCTCTAATATGGTACATATATCAATAGATATTACATACATAAACAAAAGCTCCTTGAGTTCTTTAATAATGTTCAGCAGTGTAAAGGGATCCTGAGATCAAAACATTTGAGAATGACTGACTTAGAGGGTAAGATAGAATTTGACTGAAAAGAACATATTTTCACATGTGAATATCTTTTCTAGTAGAGGTAGGTTTTTAAAGAAACATACATAAGAAAATAACATAATAATACTGTTTTCCAATTGTAGAATGTGAAGTAATTTACCAAGTGCCTTTATGTAACGGGGACAGAGACTGTAATTTCCTCTCCAATATGCATTCCCTCTTTCTTTACTAAGGAAACTATACCAAATAAACTATCCAGACTCCCTTGCAGATAAGTTAGTACTAGCCAATAAAAGAGAATTTTTATAATTGTAAGTTACCAGGTAGGACTTTGGAAAGGTCTCTTGGAAAGATAGGGAAATCACTTGTTTCCTCTTTTTGCTCTTGTTCCTTTTGCTATTTGTATTTCTCCTTTTGTGTGGGACTATGATGTATTAGCTGGAACTCAGTACCCATACTGCAAGTATGAGGACAAGGTTCATACTCTAAGAATGAAAGAACAAAAAACTAGAAGAAGCTTTGGTCCTAGATAATATCAAACCACCACACAAATCTGGGCCTATCTACTCAGTGTATTTTTGTTATGAAAGAGAGAAGTAAGTTCTTATACTGCTTAAATCATTGGTATTTGTGATTTCTTAACTCAGTTATTACCTAATACATAGATATTACCTCACTGGATTTCAACAATTCCTTGTAAGGTGGATAAGAAGTTGCTATACTTTCCAATTTGTGTTAATAAATGAGGAGATTGAAGGTTGGAGAGGTTAAGTGAAGCACCTTTAATTGTGTCCTAGGGCTGTCATTTTAAAGTACCACAAACTGGTTAGATTAAACAATAGAAATTTATTGCCTCACAGTTCTGGAGGCTAGAAATCTGAACTTGAAGTGTCTTCAGGGTTGGTCCCTTTGTGGGCTATGACAGAGAATGTGTCCCATGCCTCTCTCCCTGCTTCTGGAAGTTTGCTGGCAATTTTTGGCATTCCTGGGCTTATGGATGCTTTAGCCTAATCTCTGTTATTACATTCACATGAGTTTTCCCTGTGTGCATGTCTCTGTGTCCAACTTTTTCCCTTTTTAAAAGAACACCAGTCATACTGGATTAAGGCTGAATTTAATGACCTCATTTTAACTTGATTATCCCTGTAAAGACCCAATCTCCAAATAAGGTCACATTCTAAGTTACTGGGGATTAAGACTGCAATACTTATTTTTTGATGGGTCACAATTCAACTCATAATAGTACCCAAAGTCATGCAGCTATTACTATACTCCAATCTTCTAATTTTCAATCCAATGCATTTTCTGCTAAAGTGGTATTTCTTAAAGTACGGATCACCTGTGTCAGAACACTTGAGCATGCACATGGGGGTACAGGTTAAAATTCGGATTTCTTGGCCCCACTTCATGTCTACTGAATCAAATACTTTGAGAGTAGGAGCCTTGAATTGTCTTTTTTTAACATGTAGTAACATTGAGTTTTTTGGTATAAAGTTTTATGAAGTTTAACACATGTAACCACCACCACAATCAGGATATGGAACATGCTAAAAATGTCCCTCATGCTATCCCTTTGTGATCACATCCCTATCACTAACCCCTATCACCACTAGTCTGTTCTCCGTTACTATAGTTTTGTTTTTGTCAAGAATATAAATAAATGGAAACATATGATATGTTACATTTTGAGACTGGCTTCGTCTCCTCAAATGCCTTTGAGAGTTATACGAGTTGTTGTGTGTATCCACAGTTCCCCCGTTTTTATTGCTGAGTAGTAATTCCACTGTGCAGATGAGCAGGATTGGTTCATCCATTCACCCATTACGGGACACTTGGATTGTTCCCAGGTTTGGGCAATTATAAATAAAACTGTTGTATACATCCATGCACAGGTTTTTGTGAGAACTTAGGCTGTCATTTTCCCAGAGTAAATCCCTAGGTGTGTGATTGCTGGGTCACATGAAAAGTGTAATGTCTGACTTTATAAGAAGCTGACAAATTGATTTCCAGAATGGCTGTACCATTTTGGTGTTCAATTTGATTTTTTAACAAGTGTCCTAAGTGATTCTTAGGTATAGAATAGTTAAAAATTTCTACTCAGTGCTTCCAGTGGTTCATCCAAAGAGTAAATGTTTTAGTTAATAATGATAAGATATTGTGAAATAGGGTTTGTTTTTCTCTAAGGCACATTCACTTTCTATATCAAGTAAATTATAATCCATGTACAGAATTCTATTATCTGTACTTTTCACTAATTTAAAGCATGTTTCTCCAAAGACATGAATACAAATATTCACAGACAATATGCCTTCACATCTAATAATAACTTGCTCTTTATTAGCAAAATGCTTATTAGAGCAATTTTAAAATGGACTATCTTAAGTACACAGTTATAAATAGTTGTGCTGAATAATTAATCCAGATTTTTCTCTAGAAATAAATATTATTTATAAAAACTGTCTTAGGTATGTTTTTAATTTTTAGGATTAAACAAACAGAATAAAAACTGATTTGAGATCTGCACAAATAAAAATGTAAACTCATTCTTATTTTTCAAAGTCTCTTACACACTGAAATTTGTCTCTTTGTTCTGTGGGATTTTATCAATCACTACTGTACACAAACAACAGAATTTGCCAGGTGTAATCATAACAAATATCTAAAGACCCTATACACAGTATTAGACTAAGGGTGATCTAAATCAATATACAAAATACAATTGGGCCAGCTAAAATCATTCAGAGCCAGCTAAGATCATTAGAAGAAAATAACCTAGAGCCCTATATATACTGTTTGGCTAACATTGATTATTGGAATCAATTTGGTACCATACATATTCTGCACAATAATTAGTTAATTGTTTGAGGGTAGGGAGTTGACAGAAATTTTCATATATTGTGTGGTAATTGAGAAATGTAACATGCTAAATGACTTCTGATAGAAATGTATTCTGGAGTATGCCATAAAGAGTATTCTAACATGGCAGAAAAATTGATAATAATATAAAAGAGACTGTTCTCCTTTCACGTGTGTATTTTGCAGATCTCATCATTCCTTGCATTAGCCAAATTACCTTCATCCAGTCTTCTTATTCCTAAATTTGGAACCAACTAACATTATTGAAAATTGCCCAAACCATCTCTCTTGTTGGGTTTTTAGAGGAATAATTAATGAATATAAAGTACTCTGGAAATTTAATATGCTATTTAAGTACTAAAAAAAGTCATTTGTTGCTCAGTGAAAAGACCAGATCATTGCAGTAGATTAAAATTTTGTTTTTATTTATCAGATTGCATTTTTGCAAAGACACTATATTATTTAATGTTGATGCAGTGGTTTTTCACAAAGATTTCAATTTTAGTACACTTTCATCATGGATGTTTGAAGGACAACACTTAAGTAGCTACTAGTTTTCATTAGAAGAGCTTCTAAACATGTTTTATGACACATATTAATACTATGGAAAGTATGCATCATTTTTGCCATTTTAAAAGCATCAGATAGTCTGGGTGATTTATTTGCTTATATGCCTAGCTACCTTAACATTTTTTGTGAGTAAATAGAATACCAGCATATGGTTTGGTTTATGAGGGTATTATTAATGTATCAGAGGGAACACGTTGATTACTGTTTTGCCACTAAGTTATACTTAATCTTTCTAAGCCCTAATTTCCTATACATGATGTGAAGATTGATATTTTGTTAGAGATATGAAAATTCTATTTACTTGACCTTATAAAATATTCCCCTGGGAGGCTATTCAAGAAAGATTAAAATTGGTTATTCAAATTTTTACCCATCTGACATTTTCTACCATTTTCAGAGGTAACATACTAAAAAATATTTTGTGTTTGTTATGAAATGTAATTAAATAGATATTTCCTAGACAATCTCTAAGTACTAGTAAAGTTTACATTAGCTTCTCAAGGGCCCCACAAACTTATGAGCGTAGAACAGAACATTTAAATGGTGCTCAATAAATATATTTATAAGGGAATAAAAGAATTTAAAATAACTGAGTTCAGCTATGAAGCCTGGCATAATGATGCATCCTCATGTATGTAAATGATATGAAATAAAATTCTACTGTAGGAAAATTTAAATCCCCCTGTCTACACTGAAATTATTACTGAAAGAGAAGTGACCAGGACTATAAACTATGTCCCACTTATTACTGTTCCAATCATATACAGTTTTGCCTCTCAAAGGATGACCTTGAAATTGACTATTGGAAGCTAAAAGCACCTAAATCATAGAATTAGCTGAAGGAGTAGGAAATGACCATCGCTGATATTCTTGTATCTAAACACAAATTCTTTGTTTTAACAGTCAATGCATATATGTAAAAATGATCAACAGAGAGAAAAAGCAATGTGTCTACAGTAAACAGAAAATATCAAAACAATGACAACCTTTGAATTAAATGATCTCTGTAAAATTTCAAAGATTGATGGGGCAAGGGTATTAAGAATTGAAAACACTATCTTAGAAAATTGTTTCTTATTGCTTAGCAATTTCTGACTTTCATTGAATCTAAGATGTCATTGATTGGAAGGCACACTATTATTTTATGTATGATTAAGGAACAAAAGATATCACTTATAATTATAATTGAATGACATTATTAGTTATCGCAACTTCAGAGATGAAAAGAATGTACATTATAGAATGAACAAAATACAATATGCAAAGCACCAGTTGGGGATAACAAACACTGCTTAGACAATTTTTTTGAAAAACAACAAGTGAACACAATAACGGGGGTATATCCAAGGCCAACTGAAAGAGCTCCCAATGGCCAAAGCCAGAACAATTTGAGCAATAGTAATAATAATAATGTAATAATGTATCATAGTCCAAAGTATAAAATAAATACTCATGAGTCCACGATGATATAAATGAATGAATAATAAATGGGGAATATGAAAAAATCTGCAGGAAAATTTCAAATAATTCCTGTAGATACTCTGCCCTCATGGAAGTAGGGAATAATTCACCACTTCGTAAGTGTCGGCTGTGCACAGGGACTTCCTTTCAAAAAATATTGCATGGAGAAGAGTTAAAAAGAATACTTTGTAGTGGAGAAACCTGACAAACACTGCTTCATTCAGGTGATCAAGGTCAATATCAACAGTGATAAGTCATGTTGACAGTACATACGCTTAATAGGATGTGATCAAAATGACACTTCACCTTGTAGTCTTCCTTTCCGAAAAGCATTAACTCCAGTCTAATCATGAGGAAAATACCAGCAAATTCCAGTAGAAAGGCATCTTACAATATATCTGAGCAGTACTTCTCAAAAATATCAAGGTCATCAAAGACAAGGGAAGTCTGAGAAACTTGAAGTCAAGAGGAGCCTAAGGAGACATGATCACTAAATGTAATATGATATGCTGTATTGGATTCTAGAGGAGAAAAATGATGTTCTATGAAAAGTAAGGAAATCTGAATAAAGTATAGACTTTAGTTAATAACGTATCACTGTTAATTATTAATTGTAACAATTGTATCGGGCTAATGTAAGCTGTTAATAATAGGCAAAACAGGGTTTGGGGGATATGGGGACTCTCAGTACTGTCTTTACAATTTTTCTGTAGGTCTAAACCTGTTCTAGAATAAAATAAAAAAGTTTAAAAGTTTATTTTAAAATGTGCATTGCAGAATCAACAAGACACAGTGTATAGGTACCAGCTGAGGATAACCAAGACTGTCTTCTCATTCTCAATCAGAAGCAAAACATTGGGAATGTGATATTGATTAGAGTATTTGTACCTAACAGGATCCTTAATGAATTTGCCAAGGATAATTCATGAATACGGTATTTCATGTTGTGAACTTAAGTGAAAGAGATAGTTCTTATATTCCTTAAGTGGTTTCATTTTTCAAAGCATCATGCTAGGCACTTAATTATCAAACCCATAGGGATTATGCCTTTTTTAAAACAAAAAAATCCCAACCTAAGCTGTTTGTATTAGTTTTCTAGAGCTGCCATAACAAAACACAACAGACTAGGTGGCTTAAACAACAGAAATTTATTTTCTCACAGTTCTGTAGGTTAGAAATCTGAAATCAAGATGTGGGCAGGGTTTATTTCTTCTGAGGCCTTCCTCTGGATTGTAGATGGTGTCCTGATTTCTTCTTCTTATAAGGACACCAGTCATATTATATTAGAGCCCACATGAATAACCTCGTTTTAAGTTAATTACCTCTTTAAAGACTCTGTCTCCAAATACAGTCACATTATGAGATACTGAAGGTTAGGATGTCAATATATGAATTTTGGCGGGACACAATTCAGCCCAAACAATGTCTAAATTTATCTCTTTGCTCTTTACTCCCACTCCAGTGATAGAAGTGTGATTCTAATCTAGGTCTTCAGTACTCCAAAACCTGTGCTCATTTCTGTATAGTATCACAGTGGTCAATAGCCAAAGTTCACATCTCTTATAATAGTTTATCCACAGAAGCTGAATTCATCCAGCTTTGTTTTATCTTTTTCTAAAACATATTAATCCATTGTGAATATTCTACCTAAAAGTAGGAGCTAATGCTTTAGGGGTATAGTAGATTCCAATCAAACAGACCTAGATTTAAGCACTTGTTCTGTTACTATAAAACTGTGCTATGTTCCTCCCAAGATTTTAGGAAGCATTAAATGAGATAATACAGATAAGTACTTCGTTTGAAAAAAAATATTATTGGCATTGCCCTTATTTAGAGAGAACAGTATTTTAGCAATACTACCTGTCTGGAAAGGACAGTAAATATATGAGGAATACAGTGAGATGTTCTCCAAGAATTTAGAAGTAAAAGAAATATGGTTGCCTTTTGAAATTTCAAAATCATCACATAGTGGATAAAAACAGTCTCTTCTTCTAGCAGCAGGAGTTGATGTAATACGACTAGAGCTATTAATACAGCTAACGGAAGGATGTGTCACTCCGAGGTAGGGGGGTTAAACGACCCATGGGAGCATAGAAAAAGGAGTCACAGAGACAAATAATAGTAGAATCCATCTGGGCACTTTCAGAAAACAGGGAATTTGAGCCAGTAGATTTTTTTAAATACTAAGTTCCCACTGCCAAGCTCCCGACTGTGGGATTAATACCTCAGCCTGTTTTAGTTGTGAACAATAAAACATTCACACTGTCCAATGAGTTCTTTGTGTTGAAAACAGATTTTACCTGCTCACTGTGTGATACAGATGTGCTTATAGAGATTGTATGGGCCTATCCTGCTAACTTGGGTATTCAGGATTCCATCTGTTTTTGTTTGTTTGTTTGTTTTTTAACCTAGGTAAATAGACTTGAGTTATGGATCCAATATTTTTGTACTTAGAAAGTCTGGTGTCTGTCTGTGAAAGGATGTGGACCCAATTCTACCATATTTTGAATTTAATCTATAACGTCCAAGATTTAAATTGTCAGATTTAACAAATAAAAATATAGAATGCCCAGTTAAATTTGAATTTCAAATAAACAATGGATTTTTTTTAGTGTAAGTATGCTGCAGGCAAAATTTGGAATATATTTTTATAAAAAGTTATGATTATTCTTTTGAAATGTAAATTTAACTAGACATTCCGTATTTTACCCGATAACTCTAGAGAGACTTCTTTTAACACAGCTCCTAGTTTGAATGTACTTAGAGCCTTTAGCACAGATTCTGGCACTTAAACACCATAAATGGTAGCACATTTTAGTTTTATGTAAAAGAAGTTATATTAAGTGAAAAGTACCATCATTGATGCCCATTAACTAAATATAAAACCTATAAATCTATGTTGATTTACTCTTCACAGTGAAGACCTCAAAATTTGGTTATTGAGCCTTGTGGTTAAGCAAGAACATATTGCTTCTATTTTGCCCATAAGGTCTCTAAATGAGATAATATTTATGAAATGGCCAAAATATTTTGCTTCCCCTCTAAGCCTGAATGATTATAAAATAGTCTAGACTCCTCTATTTGACATTCTTTCTTGCTGGCTGGTAGGAACGTATGGTGATCACTAACCTAAAACTCTCAAGATTTAAAAAGTGCTTATTTTCAACCCAGCCACACTACTTCTGATCACATTCTAGTAGCACAATGGGAACGACATGGAGGGGTAATTGACAAGAACCACTCTAAGACTTTTGTAGGGTGGATCAGTGTCAGTGTAGAGAAGGAAAAATACCTTTCCCTCACGTATTCTAGGTTAACGGATGAGGACCCTATAACAAAAGATGGATTAATAACAGAAAAGCATACAGATATTTTTAATATAAATTGTACATGACACAGAAGCCTTCATAAGGAAATGAAGACCCAAAGCAACAGTTATATGTGACTATATTTTCTAGAAGGTTTGATGAAGAGTGGAATGTGGAAGAGAAATATGATAGGACCAAGTGGGTATGATCTAATGGTAACAAGCTGGGGAAATTCAGCGAGGCCTGTTTGCTCAGATTCCTGTCTGTGTCTCTTCGCCTTCAGCGATAAATAAGGATGTTCCTTCCCTTTAGTACAGGGAGAACACCTCTCACAAGAGGGTCTTATGACCCACTTTAGGGGAAGGTCAGAAAATACTTCCTAAGTATTATGACCTGCTTAGGGGACAGTGACCTTCCTGCTTCTGTGGTTTTGTCACATGTTTTCAGCTTAAAATATTTTAGGGTAGTATGCCTTCCCTGAACCCCATCATCAGAAGAGTGAGTGAGGCTTAGCACAAAGAAGCAACAATACGCAGTAGAAAAAAAGTAATTTTATCAAAAAGACTCATGCACTAGAATGTTTATTGCAGCACAATTCTCAATCTCAAAGATGTGGAATTAACCCAAGTGCCCATTCATTCATGAGTGGATTGATACAGTGTGGTATATGTACACTGTGGAGTTCTACTCAGCCATTAAAAAAATTAGTTAATACCTTTTGCAACAATCTGGATGGCACTGGAGACCATCCTCCTAAGTGAAGTATCACAAGAATGGAACAATGAACACCAAATGTACTCACTATTAAATTAAAACTAACCGATCAGCACTCATGTGCACAGCTGGAAGTAAAACTCAACAGAAATCATGCAGGTGGGCGGGGGGAGAAGATGTGTGAAATCACACCTAACAGGTACAATGCACACTATCTGGGTGATGGGCACACTTTGACTCAAGCAGTACAAAAGCAGTCCATATAACCAAAACATTTGTACCCCCATACTATTCTGAAATTCTAAAAAATTAAAATTAAAAAAAAAACAGCTGTAATCTGTACTATGCACAGCCCTAAGATATTTCTGAAAAAAAAAAGAAAGAAAAAAGAAAGTCTTGATGGATAGTTTAAAAATTCTTTTTTTTCCACATTTATCTGCTACACTAAAAATTTTTGTAAGATTAAAAGATGTTAAGGGCTCTTTTCAAATACTTGGTTTATTGCTATCCATGCAGCAACTTTCTCTGGATAATTTGTGTCAAGCTAATCAATATGTTCTTTCTTTCATTTTTCCTTTTTTTTTTTTTTTTCTGCACTGTTCTTTACACAGACCTCTAATGTCATGAAATATACCAACTGGTCAATTTTCGTCTGGAAGCAATCGACTGAAGTGAGCCACAAGGAGCAGAAATCTGCCATTCTATGTAGCCCTTGATTTGGACATCTATGACCATGTAGAAATTACCAGCAAAAATAAATGGTTAAGCTAGAGTTGGGGAAGTCTGTTTTTTCTGAGTCTAGTTTTTATATCTTTTTTCTCTCTTATGAGAAGACAATGGCATCATTAAAAAGCAAATGCACAAAACACATTACAAGAAGTATAAGTGTACTATATATTATCACTCAACATTCTACATTCATGTGTGCATGTATTTTAATATGACAACAATAACTGGAAGGAAAAATGATGTATCATAAAAAGCAAATTTTCATTTATAGGAATTATATGTAAAAGCTCTGGCCTGCCTTTTCCAGCCTGCTTTAAAGAAACAGTTAAAATAAGCTCTCCTCCTGTTACTTAATTTCAACAAATAAGATAAAATGGTGGTTTAAGTTACATGTCTCATGGAATGATTTGGTTGGCAAAGCCAAAGTGTGTGCATTCTTTGGGAAATAATTACCCTAACAATAACAAGCACTTACTTGGCTTCTTTTACAAAGACTCACAAGATGCTTTACAATTAAAACACAGCAAACCGACCTACTTTCTTAAGGGTGTTCAGGAGTAGGAATGAACAGATATATCTTTAGTTTTAAGTGTCCAGACCGAAGGGTACTATGAATAGAATCTGCAAAGAGATTCTTGGACTCCAAGAGCCTAGAGCTCATGAGTGGGAAAGAGCAAATAGCCCGCTGACTCTGACCTTAATGATCAACCAGGGACACATGGTTGTCACGAAAGATCTAACAAATTTCCTGGGCCTCAGCCATTAACCGACTCATCAGTGAATGATACACCATTTAAGTCAGTATTGAGTTTTACGTGGATTCAATTCTGGAATGTATAACTGGAAGCTGAGCCACCTGAGCCCAGCAGCCAACAGCAGTGACCAGGGGCTACCTCATCTTAAGCTCCAGGTCACAGTAGATTACTGTATTGCTGGTGATGGAGGCCAAGGCTGTACTCTAAAGCAGATTGTGGATGGACAGTGGAGGGAGGTGTCTGCAGGACAGCAGCAGAAGCTGAGGTCAGACAGCTTGTGGAGCGGTATTCCCTGGAACCAGCAGTAGTAATATCCTGGGAGGCTTGTGCCACCAACAGTTCCAAAGGTTTTATGTGACTTTTCAAGACAAAGCAGCTTTAGCTGAGTTGATCAGGCATCTAGTATGGATTTTAAGAGGTCATTTATCACCTCTGGCTGGTCTTTCTTACCATTAGGGTCCTTAGATTGGGAGAAGAAAAAACCTGAACAATTCCCAGGGATTTGGGCTCAGCCCGCTGGTGTCCATCCCAGGGGCTCTAGGTCCCCAAAGACTGTAGTGATCTGACAATATACAAAAATAACTAGTCTGCACTATTTCAGTATGGAAATTATGATTGATAAAATCAAATGTCACAGCTAAATTTATTTTTTAGTAACAAACACAAAACAATTCCTAACATCAGGGTATATCAGAAGTTCTCAACCAAGGGCACGTTTTTCCCCCCAGGGGATATTTGGCAATGTCTTGAGACATTTTTGGTTGTCACAACTGGGGGTGCTACTGGCATCTTGTGGGTTGAGGCCAAGAATCCTGCTAAACATCCTACAATAAATAGGACAGGTGAATTAACAAAGAATTATCTGGCCCCAAATGCCAATAGTGTTGCAGTAGAGAGACACTAGATTAGATTATATTGTATTCAAATTATTTCAGGCTAGTTGAGGATAGATATACACAGATAATTTGAGGAAGTTTTAAGGTAGTGAAATCATGGCCTGAATTAGGATATAGGCACATATGCTGCCATATTTGAGGGAAGAACCCAAACAGGGTAACATAGCATGTGTAGGGAAGGGTTTAGAGAGGACATGAGGCTTCAGCTAGCTTTTAACAATTATATAAGGAGAGAAGAACCATTCTTGACAGAAGAAACAGCATATCAACACTAGAGAGAAGTGCTCAAAAGTACAGCAGAACCAACACTTTCCTTTAGTTCTATGTGAATCCACAGAGGAATGGAGAGTCCCCAAAAATGTTCTTGTGACTGAGTGACTTCCTGTCCTTTTCTGTTTCCTCCATATCCCAGGAAGTGCCCCTGAAGGTGAATGTTGGCAGAGAGGGGGCACTGCGTAGGGGCTGTGAGACAACTTGTCAATTGCATGGTAGTGCCTAGAGCACAGCTGGTAAGGTGGCCACACCCGTGGCCAGGCAGGCTTTTGGTCTGTAAGAGGACTTAACTGCCAGTACATTCACATATTAGTCAGTTTGGGCTGCTATAACATAATGCCATAAACTGTGTGGCTTAGAAACATGAGAAATTTATTCCTCACAGTTGTGGAGGCTAGGAAGTCTGAGAACAAGGCATTGGCAGATTTGGCGTCTGGTCAGGGCCTGCTCCCTGGTTCACAGCATCTTCTCTTTGTGTCCTCACATGGCAGTGGGGGTAAGGGAGCTCTCTGGGTCTTTTTTATAAGGATATTAATCCCATGAAGGGTACTAGGCCTTCATGACCTAATCATCTCCCAAAGGCCCCACATTCAAAGACCATCACATTAGAGAGTAGATTTCAACATGTGAATTTTGGGAGAACATAAACAGTCTATAGAAATTAAGAAGTTTGTTAATTAATGTGAACTTAAAACTTTTCATGGCTTTTTGGTTTCCTGTAGTCGAGGATACGGGGTTTTGCCTCACTCACACAGGCTTTATTAACAACATCTAGCATATATTTCTTTGTCTTGTGTGGTAGCAAAAGTTGTGTGACTCTGAACGTTCTTGCGTCTCAATTGGTCTGAAGACAGAAGACTTTCACTCTTCTCAGTCTGTACATGTGTACACAGTAAGGTCAGGAAAAGGTGACTCTAAAATTGGAGAATGTAAAAATGCTAAAAGAAATAGTAGATCCTTTACTTTTAAAGATCCTGAGCTAATAATAAATGCATTATAAGGAATTAGATTTCTCAAATCATTTTGAGATTTGGCCAGTCATTCATTTCGTAGGCTCACCACATTTAATCAACCAGGTATGATGGATAAGGTTTACCCTTTTGCAGAAGGAATTCATCCTACTAGATAGTGTAGATGATGACATTTTCCAAGTATCTGTTTAGTAGACCAGAATATATTTTCAAGTAGAGGGGTTTCAATTCAACAAATATGACAAAACTGTTATCTACAACTGTATTAAGCTGCATGACTAGTATTAAGTATCTGATAAGTAGTCCTAGCAATAACTGGTAGTAAATGTATCATAGGTAATAATCAGAGGATCTAGTTGGTGATTTGCCATCAGGAAGTTAGTGATCTGCATGAAGTCCAGAGAAAAGAAAGCCAAAGTAATTCCTACTCACCAGTGTTCAGTAATAGAATACTCTAATTCTGGAAACTCATTACCCATTCTTGAATTAAATAGAAACATCCCTCCTAAGTAAGATGGGTCATTTCTTGAGCACTTTGTGACTATCTTTTCCTATATTTTTTTTTTTTTTTAGTGATGCTTTGATCTTGACGTCATTTCTTTCAGCAACCATGCCTAGTAGAGGGAAATGCTCTGCATGGTAATGAGCTTCTTCTGCTCTCAAGTTAAGAAACTCAACAGGACTTTTCTGTTATAAAATACTTGAACTTCCACATAAGCTTATTTTATCTGGTTACACATCCAGTGAGGTTGAGTAAACAGTGATTTTTATCAGTGCACCATATGGAAAAGGAAAAGAAAGAAAGGCCAGTTGGTTTCTTAAAGTTCAGTCCATTGGTCTGTGCCAGAACTGAGACTCAAAAGCAAGTTTACCTACTCTTTGCATGATACTAACATCCTAGGAGAGTTAAAAACACAATGATCAGGAGGGGAGAGAATGAGCCATAGGGACAAAAAAATGTGAATGCTTTTCTCTAATACTTCCAACTTGTACTCCTGCCAGTTTTGCTGCACCCTGGTCCCTGTGGTTTCCATTCATGAGATCTTTGACTGACTCATGTTCCTCTCTCACACCCCGGAGGCATTAGGGTGACATCAGAGATGAGGGGGAAGGAAACTGTGGCATCTCCAGAGACATGTTTAGAAGAGGAGAGATTCTTCCAGGTAGCCTGTGGAGGAAGTAACAGTTACAGAGGTGAATTCCAGAGTGGCCTGAGGGGGCAGATACTTTGAATCATAAGCTTACCATGTCTTTCTTGATTTTTAGGTGATTGGACAAGTAGCTGCATCTGCCTGCTTCAGTATTGTTGTTCTTCATTTTTTTATTTCAAAATATTAAGGGGGTACAAATATTTTTGTTACATGAATACCTTTTATAATATTTAAGTTGTGGCTTTTAGTGTTCATTGTACCGGAAGTGCACAGTGTTCACTGTAGCTGATAGGTACGTCTTTACCCCTCTCCTCCTTCCCTTGCCCCTCTTCTTGATTTCTAGTGACCTTTACATCTCCTTGTGCCCATGTGTGCCCATTGATAAGCTCCCAATTATTAGAGAGTACACTGGTGTTTGTTTTTCCATTCCTGAGATACTTCACATACGGTAACGATTTCCAGTTTCATCCAAGTTGCTGCAAAAGACATTATTCATTCTTTTTTATGGCTGAGTAGTACTCTATGGTATATATATTATATATACCACATTTTCTTAATCCACTCATGAATTGATGGGCACTTAGGTTGATTCCACATCTCTGTGATTGTGAATTGTGCTACAATAAACATTTGAGTGCAGGTGTCTTTTTGAGAAAATGACTTCTTTTCCTTTGGGTAGATACCCAGTAGTGGGATTGATGGTAAGTCTACATTTATTTGTTTGAGGACTCTCCATACTGTTTTCCAAAGAGGTTGTATGAATTTTCAGTTCCACCAACAGTGTATAAGCATTCCTTTCTCTCTGCACCCCTGCCAGCGTCTACGGTTTTTTGACTTTTTGATAGTGGCCATTCTGACAGAGGTAAGGTAGTATCCCATTGTGGTTTTAATATGTATTTCCCTGGTGAGTAGTGTTGCTGAGCATTTCTTTACATGTTTATTGGCCAGTTGTCTATCTTCCTTTGAAAAATTTCTGCTCGTGTCTTTTACCTACTTTTTAATGGGGTTGTTTGTTATTTTCTTGCTGATTTGTTTGAGTTCTTTGTGTTCTTCTTTAATTCTAGCAAAAGGGTGCAAAAATATTAAAAGGAATAGTAAATTTTTTACTTTTAAAGATATTAAGCTAACAATAAATGTGTTGTAAGGCATTAGGTTTCTCAAATCATTGTAAGATTTGGCCAATAATTCATTTTCATAGACTCACCACATCTAATCAACCAGTTATAGTAAGCATTCTAGGTGCTAGAAAAAACATTTTCTTCCTTATTTATTTGTTTCTTAATAGATGACTGATTCAGTTACTTTGGGAAGGTGACATACATTATGCTCTTTTGGGACTCAGATTTCTTTCCAAACTTTGAATTTTCCATATTTACTTATTGTTAAATATACTACATTAAGAAATTCTAAAAAATGGAATTTATTTAAGAAAAATTTTATGGGAGAAAAATGGTGAATAAATTCAATCATATTTAAGACCATATATAATTATCAAAACAATTCAACAAAATGTTTAAGGGACATTTAACATTAATGTTTATATTTAAGTATAAAAAGTAAACTGGGAGTTTGAGAATTATTAAATTGAATTATTAAAGTTCTACAGAGTCTGTGATGCAGAGATTAAAAACTTCCAGAAAGCAAATCCCAGCTAGTAAAAGTTAATTATTCTTTCTCTCTTTAAACTGGCAGTAATCAGATTCCAAATTTACTTAATAGCTTTAAAGAAAAGCATATTGTTTATACTTCTGTATCTTCAGATGCAAACGTTTGTCACCCAGTTTCATCTCGAAGTGATTCCTTTGAGCTAATTTGCCTTTCTCCTCCAAGTAGCAACAGTGTAAAATGCTGAAACTCTTGCTACATTTTTTTCAAGAAGTGCTGTGTGCCTCTGGAGCTGCCTAGTTTCCATGATTATGTACTTTGTGTTCTGCCAATTTTGATTCATTCTTATTCCTTATGAAATCTCTGTACCAGAAGATTTGGGAATACAAATATTTGCAACAATAACTTGCTACACTGCAGGAACCTGCTACTACCTATTGTTTTTTTCCTTCCCTGAAAAGAGACAGAAAAAATGTTCTGAAATTATATGCTGTGAAACTGTGGTCCTCAAACCCTGGGCCACAGACCTGTAATGGTCCGTGGCCTTTTAGGAGCTGGACTACACAGCAGGAGGTGAGAAGTGGGCAAGCAGGTGAAGCTTCATCTGTATTTATATTAATAGCCTCTCCCCATCACTCGCATCACCGCATAAGCTCTGCCTCCTGCCAGATCAGCGGTGGCATTAGATTCTCATAAGAGCCTGAATTCTATTGTGAACTGCACATGTGAGGGATCTAGGTTGTGTGCTCCTTATGAGAATCTAATGCTTGCAAATCTGAGGTGGAGCTGAGACGGTGATGCTAGCTCTGGGGAGTGGCTACAAACCTAGATTATCATTAGCGGAGAGATTTGACTTCACAATAAATGTAATGCTCTTGAATCACACAGAAACCATCCCCCATCCCCACCTCAAGTCCATGGAAAAATTGTCTTCCATGAAATTGGTCCTTGGTGCCTAAAAAATTGGGAACTGCTGCTGTAAAGCCCCAAAAGTACTCACCCTCTATATAAAGATAAATTCAAAAGCCTCAAACTAAAAATCAAAACTTTAAAATACCCCTTACTAGTGTTTGTCATCTAAATTTAGCTGTAGTACATGGGCAGGTTTTTAATTAGGAAAGTGTGAAAACAAATGGGATCCTAAGCAAATTTCTTATTTTGGAAGATTCTTGTGACTCTGAGGCTGAAAATTTGCAAGAACGTGCCTTGGTTTTGTAAAACTTTTTCTAACAAAAAAGAATTTCTAATAGAAAAGAAAGTTTCAATAATGTAGTTTCAATAATGTGTGCGTGTGCGCGCTTAATGTCACATGGTAGGTTTACCAATTGCTGGTCAGAATGTGGATTCTTCTTGCTGTGAATCTGATTCCTGAGACCCTTTTGATTCATTTAAAACTTTAGGTCAGGTAAATATTTCATGTAACTTCTCTTTTCTTCAAGTGAGATCAAGAGAAGGTAAGCAAAAACATAGCATTATAGTCTAAAAAATTTTAGAAAGATAGATGTGACCATATCCAGGAACCACATGCTTTTTAAAAAATGATTTATTGGGATGTTTTAGAATAGGGGATGCTTCATTAATATGATCCAATAAAGACAAAAGGTAAGAAAATATTGTTCATATTTATTTTTATATGGAATTTAGGTAATTTCTAAATTTTTATTATTGGAAACAATATTCTGATGTGCCATACTTACTTTTTTTATTTTTGTTTTATTTTATTTGTTTTACTTTTTATTTCAGCATATTATAGGGGTACAAAGCTTGCAGCTCTGATTTGGGTGGGGCAAAGGCAATATATGTTCATATTTCTTTGGGTAGAATCTCAAAATCTTAGAAATGGTAAGAGATGCTCCTAGTAATTTGTTATTCAATTCTGAGAAATTTCTTTCTTGATTTGGTCACACTTGGGAGCATTCAAATGAATTCAACAGAATTGAATTTAAAGCACTTTAGTAACTATAGTAGAGGGCACAGAAGTTAACACAATGTATTATATTCTCCCATAGTGTGCTTCTCATGACATTGACTTAAGAATTCTACAAGAGCATTTACATTTATTATATTTGGGTTGCTTTTCCCTTCCTAACAGATGGCAAGTTCTTTGACCAGGAGGGCAGGATCTTGCATATCTGTATCACCAACAGTAGTACAGTGCCAGGATCATGGTAGATACTCGAGAGTATTTCTAGAATAAGTGCTGAATTTCATTTTGTAATAGGAAAAGAAATGATATCTAATGTTAATACCTTTCTGTGTAGTTTCTTTTATTAACCAACCTTTCTAGGCCTGCTAGATTAAAATAAGAATAAGTAAAAAGGCTTCCAGGCTGTCCCCTTATTAAACCAAGATCTCCTATGTTTACTAGGGTTAATATCTAAACACAATTATTAATATGTTTCTTTTACTGTGCTTTCATGACTAGGAATGTCACCCTAATTGCCCAGAGCCATTTTTGGGGAGAAAAAGTCAGGGGAGAGAAATTATGATTCTCACAAGATGACCGTAAAGAGAAAAACATAGACAATATGCAGCTTTGGACACTCAAAGTAGAGCAACATACTTTCAAGCTATGCTATTTTTCTGAAAAAGGATTTTCCAAATTCTTGCAGTTCTCATTTATCATCATCAAGGGTTTAAACTGGCTTTATAGTTAGATAGAAGAAAGATTTGCTACAGGGATAGTAAAAGGAAACTCAAACTCTTTCCTGGGGTTTATGGCACGAGTGGACAGGCACAAAGAGAGAGAGAATTAACCAGATTTATATGTCCCGGTTTTTCTTTCTATGTGCTTAGCTCACTAAAGGTTTATAAGTAAGGGTCTCATTACAGATGTGTGTGGGGATATTCTTTCCTGAACTCCTAGTTTTAGACACTGGAAAGAGATAACTATCTTTAGCTTCTCCTAAACAACCTGGGGCCTGGTAACATCGACTTGAAGTCTCAGTGACCAATTAAAGGTGTGAATGAATGATTTTAGTTCTCTCAAACTATCCAAAGTTCCCATGAGGCATGGATGCTGAGTTGAGGCGTAGAGGACCAGCCGCCCAGTCCTTTGTGGCAACAAAGGCTGCAGGTGACTGGGGTAGGACACTGAATGGAGGAAGTGTGCAGACTTGAAATCTTGAGGCAGCGAGAGTTGAGAAGGTGCCTGATCAGCCAGGGAGCTTGACCCAGCTCTGACCAAGAGCAGATGGCGCACTTCACCAGTCGCACATTCCATCGGTTATGAATGAGGGTCAGCAGCCGGCAGTTGAAGAAAGGACATGATTCCCTGAGACAACATGACTGAGCTTGACAACCAGTAGGCGAGAACTTCTGAAGAATATGTGATCATATATGGATAAAAATGTTACCTTTCGTCTGCACATTGTGATTAAATTCTGCAGACCTAATTATGAGGGCAGCAGTTTGCCAAAGTCTGGGGGTAGACTAGTCTGGTTTCAACTTGTCAATGACCAGGTGGTATTAATACAGGGCAAGATTTCTCCTAATAGCCATTTGGAGCAGGGCATTTTCTGTTCTTAATCTAAAAGTGTTACTGATAGAAGAGCCTCACCCTCACCCTACCTAACTCCTCTAAAATTTGTCATTCATTCCAGGTTTTATATAAACAGATGTGAGGATGTTTATTTTGAAGGTCAGGATAGGGAAGCAATGATTATTTTTAATTCACTCTAGATATCTGCAATAATAATACTTTTTAAACAATGATTTAGGGCTGGGCGCGGTGGCTCATGCCTGTAATCCTAGCATTCTGGGAGGCCGAGGCGGGCGGATCATTTGAGCTCAGGAGTTCAAAACCAGCCTGAGCAAGAGAGAGATCCCGTCTCTACTAAAAAAAATAGAAAGAAATTAGCTGGACAACTAAAAAAAAAAAAATATATATATATATAAAATCAGCTGGGCATGCCTATAGTCCCAGCTACTCGGGAGGCTGAGGCAGTAGGATCGCTTGAGCCCAGGAGTTCGAGGTTGCCGTGAGCTAGGTTGATGCCACGGCACTCACTCTAGCCCGGGCAACAAAGCGAGACTCTGTCTCAAAAAAATAAAATAAAAAACAAAAACAAACAAAAAAACCACAATGATTTAGGTTTCTAGTTCCCAGATCTTATTCCATTGTTTCCTAAGTAGCAGCAGAAATAACAATTTATTTTGTATTAAATTTAATTTACACATATAATCTTTTAAAATTCTTACACTCACCCTGAGGATAGAAATTATTATCCTGATGTTTGCAGGAAACTAACTTTCCAAGACTCCCAGTAAATTGTCAGATATTACAGCTAATAAGAGGAAGGGGCAAGCATTTGTTGTCATGGGTCAAGAGTTTTACATGAGTGATTTGAATTAATCTTCAAGACAACAATATCAAGTGGATATTACTGTGTCTATTTTAGAGGTGAGAAAGTTGAAATAATTTGCTCAAGATTGTGCAGCTAGATTAGAACTCAGGTCTGATTTAATTTAAAAGCTGCTATTCTTTCCACTCTTTTATCCTGTCTCATAATTGTGTCCATTTAAAGACCAATTTGACCACTAATTTATAAATTTATAATATATTATACAGCTTCCTACATTATTTGAAGGATGAAAGAGCAAATCAAAATATAACAAATTGTGATCCAGTCCAAACTTTCTGAAATCTTATCGTCCTGTGTTTAATTTTCCTATCTTGAAGAAATTAGATGTGATAATATATTCAAAGTACAAAAATAGGCCTGACACATAGTATACCTTAAAATCGTTTTATTTCTTTCTGCTCTATAAGCTCAGAATACAAATAGATAGATGGATAGATACATAGATACACACACACACCGCTTTATATAATATACATACTATATAATATATACTTTTATATAACATATAATATATATAATTACATTGGTACTATAAAACTATAAAGGCTAAAAATAAAATATATGAGCTATTTGTATTTGGATTTTTTAGTAGATATAAAATAATGTAAAGTGAGATTCTCACAAAGAATACTTGATTGAACACTTAAGTGAGGAGACATATCACAATTTGATCAAGCCTAAAAATCTTCAATTAATATTATTAAAATTATAAAACTTTATTTTAGTGTTAGTTGACTATATATTGTTGTTGCTGTTCGGTGAAATGGTATCTGTTATAGTCAGTGGAAAGAGCTTAAATGTAATTTGAAAATCAAAATGTTTTAAAATGTACCAAATTAAGGATTTTTAAAAAACCTATAATTAGGGAAAATATACCTTGGTAAATGCACAAAGCAAAAACACTCTGCAATCCTGGGCAATGGAATGTCTGCGTAGCCCTCTTGCTCCCTGGGACTTCGACCAGTCCATATGGTCATCTAACAGGGTGCCTGAAGACTGTGGGAGATCTCTCAGACCATATGTGCTGCAATACCTAGGAACAACTGGAGCTTGGCTAATCACGTGGCAAGAACCTAAATTTGGATTTAACTTGTTTTTACTGAACAGAACCCAAACCTCACTGTTATTTTTGCACATTGCTTGCTTTGTTTATCCTTAACTTTGAAATGGGGCTGCAAAAATATACACATTTCCACTACATACATTCATCAACTTATCTGTTAACCAATATCATACCTTCCATTCTATAGAAATTTTTTAAAAACCGAAAGAAAAGATGTTGCAATTCTTCTTGTACGGAGAGGTATTAAGATTGGAGCCCACCAGTGAGTTGACGTTAAAATTGCAGCTGTGACTGACCCAAGCTGCCTCTCTGAGCAAAGATTGTTCTCTTATCTAAGAGCTGAGATAAGAAAACATGAATATGCTGTTGCTGAGATTATAATAGAAGCCCACAGGGAGTGATTTAACCCAGGAATGGACAAGAAGAAAGTCAAAACAGATAGAAAATAAAGATCTGATGAGATGATCATCAAACTTATGGGATGATGGAGTTCTTCCTAAATTTTCTCTCTCTTGTCTGCTCTTAGATGAACACCCTCTTTTGTGAGAGGCTATCTCATATAAATACTTTACCTTGTTCATGTCACTTTAGCACCATTTACAAATACAGCAAAATTTATCACCAGGGAGTAGAGTAATGGAGACAGAGCCAAGTAAGATAACATTCAGGGAGAGTGATATTATTCTGAGCTGGGTTTTCTGTTTAAATTCCCTAATTAATTATTTGCTTTATCTCCAATTTCATGTTGATCAATAGACATGATCAACAAAGTGCCAATATTAAGAAGCTCATTCTCAAAGAAGCTTAGTCTGAAAGTTTCTATAATGAATCTTTGTATTGGTAAAAAATAATTATAAAATGGAGGAAAATTCCTTTACATAAAAGATAAGCAGGAAAATAAAACGACTGATGCACTTACTTTGAAGAAATTCTACCCTCCAAGGAGGGATAAAGGGTGTTTTCTATCTACAGAATTACTTATCTACCTCAGTATCTTTGTGAACAATTTGCACTGGATTAAGAAGCATTAACTCTGATCCTCCTTTTTAGGTTTCACATATCAAAGATTACATCTGATGCTTAGAAGCAAATTAAAAGTCCAATTAAGCTTTATGTAAATGCCAAAATCTATTTAATTTCTTTTAACATGTTAGAAATCAGAAAGGTGTGGGGCTCTTTTTTTAGTGTGTATTGTCTTGCTTTAAATTCCAGTTTGTCTGGTTTATGGTTTAAAAACTGGTAAATATGCCAGATAGATGCCACATTCAATTTAGCAATGTGTTGTCAGATTGCTAGCAAGTAATTTTTTCTTGAACAGAAGTGAGATCATTTGAGTAATATTAACTTCAATGTTTAAAATTGGCTTGGGTTACTCCCAACATCACACTTGCTGGAAGATTACAAAATGGGAGAAGTAGTGCTTCAGTGTTTAGAGGGTTCTAAACATGTTAAGCACTGAATTCTCTGTTAATTTATCAGCAGGCTATTTGCTTACCACTAAGTAACAAAATTTATTCTATTTTTGTGGAAACAAATATAGAGAATGATATTGAGACTCAGAGGTTCTCCATGTAGAAATGGTGTCGTAAGGATGAGAAATATATTTATTACTGGCTCTAGACACTGAATGCTGTATTTCATATTGAACAGAAATTCCTATACAGTTTAGGTGAGCACAAAATAATACTTTCATTGAAGATAGAGGCAATAATAAAAAAAACAATGAGCAAGCAGAAGCATGAAATTATGGTCATTGAGCTATATCTGAAAAAGAAATTAATACTGCAGATGATAAGAATTTCTATACCAAGAGTCCTATGGGTATTTTCCCTGAAAATTTTGTGACAGAGTACCCATAAAAATAAATCTACTGATCCATTCAACAAATAAACAACCAAATAAAATAATTTTCAGAAAGTGATATGTGGCTATGAAATAGAATAGTCGATGATAAATAGGGAACGTCATCTAATCTGAAGAGATGAAATTTGGGACTAAAGCCTAAATAATAGGACGGAGGTAGGAAAGTCAGGCATGTGTGAATACTGGGAGCAGGTTAGTTTGGTTGGAGCACAAAAATGAGAAGGAGAGCATGGGAGGATGTTAAAACAGTAGGTAGAGTTCAGATTATAAGGAGCCCTTGTAGATCATGCTTGAGGTGTTTGGCTTTATTCTATTTTCAATGAACACCAAGAGACTTTAAGCACAGGAGTGGTACAATGTGAATGATTCCTTGGAAAGATAATTCTGGTTACCTCAGTAAAAGGGACTTCCTTGATAGCCTATCTCAAACTTCACTCTTACCTCTACCTTTTCCAACATTTCATATCCTTTTGTATTGTATATGCTACTTCTTTATTTAGTATATTGTCTAGCTCTCCTACTGGGATGGAAACTCTTCAAGGGCTGGAATTTTTTCCTTTTTTTTTTTTGAGTCATTACTCTATTCCCAGGACCTAGAAGAGTACCTATTACTATCACACAATATGTGCAAAATAAATAGGTATTAAATAGAAGAACAACAAATATAAATGGCTGCTATGTACATAATGAGCTGAGGAGGTGAACACAGCCTAGAGACAGGTGAATATTATGAGTGGAGCAATGGTCCAGGTGAGAGAAGAGCGTGGCCTAGGTTAAAGCTTTAGTGGTGGAGACAATGAGAACTTGGCTCATTCCAGTTACATTTGAGAGTAGAGCACTTGGTGATAGATTGAGTGTTGGGTGATATGGGAAGAGGGAAATCAAGGATGACATTTGACCTGAGCAACTAAGTAAATAAATATTGCCACCATTAACAGAGATGGTGAAGACTGGTGGAAAAGAAGGTTTGGAGTACAAATATGTGACAGGAGAGGATATTTTCTGCAGCGTAGAAGAACAGGGAGGTGGCAGCCCTGTTTTTGTGCTCACAGTAGACTGAGAATTGCAAGACTTAAGGGAATGAGCTTGACCATAAAGGGCTCCTTATGTAGAATTTATAAGTGCTTCTTTAGTGGTTTGCTTGGTTATTAAAAACATTAGAAAATCGAGGAAATAGAGTCAGCAAGAATCTGTAATTTCAGTAGCTTAACTAGAAGGGTGAAGCATGGAATGACCACTTATTACTAGTTCTGGATCAGGGGAAACCTGTTATCAGTCCAATTTCTCTTTTATAGTAGTGTAATAGAGTTATGCTCAAGTGTGTTGATCCTTTAAACAATAAATGTTCTGTACCATCTGCAGATTTTGAATGTTAGAGTGCTTTAGACATGCACCTGTACCAGGGATCATAATCAAACTATCAAATTCCATTATCAACAATACTGAATGCATCTGATAGGTCTAAATATCATGGAAATGGTGGCCAGGGGGGATCACAAAAGAGAGTGTCATCAACTGCTAAAATGGCAGTAATTCCCTCTCCACGTCAGAGAAAACCTTTTCCTAACCTGTTATGCCAACATCAAGATCATTCTGCGAAATAATGTACCCTAAAAGCTGCTAGTAGGTGACTGGTAAAGAAGCCAATAACAAAACAACAAAACACTTCTGGGAAACTCCACATCCTCTATCTCTTTCCGTTTACAGAATGTGGAGGTTTTCAACCTTGGTTCTCCGTTAAAGTCACATAGGAAGCCTTTAAAAATCCTGATTCCTGTGCCACACATCATACCAATTAGCACAGACCTCTAGGGGTCAGACCCAGGCACCAGAATGTTTTTAAGTTCCCAGGTGATTTTAATGTGTAGCTAACACTGGTAATCACTGAGAGATTCTTGAGACACATTAGCAGATTAAAGACCCTGAGGAGTAAAATATCCTTTTTTCTTTCTGTAACCTACAGTTTGAAAAATAAAATTATTCATTCTTTGTGCATTATTTATAATATCTCAAGGAATACTAATATCACATTGATATATTTTGAGAATGCTTCTGCAGATAATTTAAACATAACCTGTACCTTCAAAGCACATAAATCTGAAGGTTAAAAAAAATCACATATCATTGTTTTATTCCGTTTGCATTTCCTTGTTTATTAGTGAGGTGAACATCTGTTCAGATGTTTATTTAAAGGCCAGAAAGCTTGCAGGGTTGCTGCTTGTGGTTATGGATAATTCAAATAAGGGATTAGGGGAAGAAGCTTCTTAACATAGAGGAGAGGGAAGCCAGTGTTCTGGGAGAATCAGTCATTTGAAAGCAGAGTCCTGGGTTTTTCACTGATATCAGTGTGGCATCATGCTTTTCCCATGAAAATTTAGAAAGGTGGTGATGTTGAAGACCTTGTTTCCTTATTCATATGTGTAGCCTGAAAAATTAGCACAGTGCATGCCAGCTCCTCAAAAAACTTTTAGTAAACGAAAGAATGAGTAAAATCTATTGCCGTGGCATTTCTAGACCTTGATAGGTGTGCGTGGACACTGTATTCATTTGCTTGGGCTGCCATAACACAGGCATAATAACATTAAGCCTCCTGGATGGCTTAACCAACAGAAATTTATTGTCTCATAATTATGGAGGCTAGTTCAAGATCAAGTTGTTGGTAGGGTTTGTTTCTTCTGTGTCCTTTCTCCTTGGCTTGTAGATGGCCATCTTCTTCCTGTGTCTTCACATGGTTTTCTCTTTGTGTTTATTTATATCCTAATCTCCTCTTCTTGTAAGAACATCAGTCATATTGAATAAGTCCACCCAATTGACCTCATTTTAACTTAATTACTTCTTTAAGGGCTCTTTAGAAGTCTCAAGGACAGTCACATGCTGGGGACTTCAACGAATGAATTTTGGATGAAACACAATTCAGCCCATAAAAGACACTATCCAGGCAATTGTATTTCCAAGTGCTCTGAAGAGATGACATTGGGACTGTCTACAAATTAACTTAAGTCCTGTGTTCTTTCTCCAGCCTGAACTTTTGTGGATCTAGAAAACTTTTTTTTTCCTTCCTACCAGTCCTGTGTGTGTGTGTGTGTGTGTGTGTGTGTGTGTTTTGGATGTGTGTGTCCCAGACAGAGAGAAACTGTTAGAAAGGAGGCTTCTAAATAAGTCAGACTGTTGAAGTAGTCTAAAAAGCACTTGGTCTGCACAGGTGTTAATGAGGGCGATAGATTGGTCATATTTCTTCTCTCCTGTTTTGTCCCTTGAAGAATTACTTCTTTGCCTGATAGTTTAGAACCTTTCGAAAGATTTTGGGAGATGCTTGGCATATTGGATTGATTATTGTCTAGTCCCAAGACTGACTACAGATCTAGATCTTTCCTAATATTGCTTATTTTATACCACTGTAATGAGGTAGAATTATAAGGCAAGAAAGGCTCTAAAACACTGTGATAAATTCCTTACATAGTAGAGGTTAACCTTAAAACCCCACTTATATCTAGAGTTATTCTTCACTTACTGAAGAGCTCCAGTAGTGTTTTCTTCCATCCTAAGTCTTCTAATCATTTCCATTTCTCTTGAATTTCTGGATTATTTTTACCACTGTTTCTAGTTAAAGTAATGTGATTAAAAATAAAATACAAGATAAATCTGGTATTAATAGAATAATATTTGAAATTAGTCTTTTTCTTATTTTTTTGTTCATTGGGAAGATATATTTAATTGTTAATGTTCTCTTCTCACTTAGATGAAGAGATTTAGGATCTGTCAATATCTGCAGATATTTTGCATCTTCCTTTGCAATTCTCAGTCACTTGAAGAACAGATTTATATCTTCATTTTCATTAAAGACTGATAGAAGTGGCAGCAAATCAACCTACTCCCTCAGCCCTCCCATGTAGGATGAAATTTCATGCTACAATAAAGAAGTGATAATTATAATGTTTCATTAAGTTTGATATAGCATAATCACTAAATTTATTTACTAGAATCTTAAAAGTGTCATAGTTATGAAAATTTAGTTGGATATATATTTTGGGAATTTTTATGTGACAAAAGAAGCAATAAAAATATCTATAAGCTAAAGATTGCATAAAACATCATACTTAGAAAAATTGGAGAAGAAATCTAGTCTATGTGTGATCTTGGTATTCTCTCCAACTCTAATCCATTTAACAATAAGTACAATTTACCTATCTCTATAATAGATATAATTTTACTTCTGTAGTAATATTTTTTTAATAATGAATATACGTTCTATGGAGGCATACAATATACTGGCTATATGTAGCTATTTACCCTAGTTTAGCAAATTCTACTTCAACTATTTTGATGTGATGAGAAGCTGTAGTGCATTTTGAGAGGAAACTCTTTAGAAAAGTTTTATTTGTGGCTTAACTTCTCAAGGTAAGAATGCTTGATGAAATGGTTTAAACCGGAGAACATTATTCTAAGTGAATTATCTTAGGAATGGAAAAACAGATACCAGCTGTTCTCACTTACAAGTGGGAGCTAAATGAAGGACATATATGGTCATAAAGGGCAGTAATGGACTTGGGAACTAAAAAGTAGGGGAGGATAAAAATCTACTTATCAAGTACAACGTACACTACTCTGGTGATGGGTACACTGAAAACCCTGACTTTACCTGGATACAATTTATCTGTGTAACAAAAAAGTTGTGCTCCCTAATTTTTTAAAAATAAAAATAATAATAAATAGTTTGAGCTGTAAAATGTGTGTAATAATTGCATCTTGAAATGATTGTGACAATTAAGTGAAATGAGGCATATATTAATAGACTATATATGTATAACACACTAAAGACTGGGTAATTGATGTAACCAAGGTTCTAGGAAAAGATTGTGTCAAGGACTCTTGCATGACAGCTAGAACAAGAAAGTATAATGTAACTGATTAATGAGAAGCTTTGACTTATTGAGGTATGATAAAGAAACAGTCTGATCATTCCAGTAACTATACTGTTTATGAGCTGCAGAATTCCTGTTTCACTCTAAATACTTACTCTCTTAACAGTCCTAAACTATCCTATTATACTCAGTTCCTTTTTTCCAGAAAAACAGTTTGCTGTCATCTCTGTGCTGGCTCATTGTTGATGGCCCTATACTAACTAGCACATTTGACTGGCAGAAAAGATAGTTTTGTTTGTTTGTTTTATCAGCCCTATTTTCTGTACAATAAAACGATGTTCAGTAATAATCATAAAATGAAAGAAATAATTAATGGTCAGAAAAGAAATGCAGACAGTGAAGGTTTTCTTCTATTTAACTTCATATGTATATAATCATGCTAGTAAAAGTTTTAATTAAAAATAAAATAACTATAAAAGCACATAAAAGAGTAAAAGGAATAGTTTAACACTATTCAATTGCAATAATAAATTTTTTAAAAGAAGAAAAACTTGTCCTCACATATTGGCCTGTCACAGTAATGAATAATAAAGTTAAACTTTCTGTTTCAAGACTTCAGTTTTACATATTTGTCAGTGATTTTGTGACAATTGGCCTCTTACTGTATGTTCAACAAACAGTATAGATAGATTAAATCAATCTTCACTTACACTTCATTAAAAACACTTTTCATTAGTTTTAATTTCAAAAAGTATCATTTTCATTAAACAACAGATACTTCAATTATTAGGAAAAGTTTTAAACATGAGAATACATCTGAAAGAAATTGTAAAATCTCATTTCACAATAAATTCCAGAAATGTCAACATGTTTTATCCCCAGGATTAATTGTAGCAGCTTTCAAATATCTCTTTGATGTAAAAAATTTTAAACATAGTTGAAAACTCCAGATAGTCACATAGAATGGCATAATTGAAATAACTCAAGTTCTATTTCTTCATCTTTATTGTTCTTGTGCTTTTAACTATTTCAGCGCAGAAATACAATGTCCTTCATAAGTTGTAATTACAAACTACCCCCAAAGTGAGCTCAAATTATTCTGAACTATTGCAAACTTACTCCATAAAGCGACACATGTGACTGAGTTTCATGTGTTGGAAGACACAACCCACTGCATGGGAAAGTATCACCCCGTCTTCTACAAGTCACACTATGGGAACTGGGGCTGAGGAAACTGGCACGAATGCTGATATTCTGGCCACTGCTACTGCAGTAGAACGCAATAACGTAATAACGTTCTTTATCTCCGACAGAGGAGTCTCATGTCTTCCACCGGCACCCATGAAACTGTATCAGCCTAACTTGCAAGTACGGTAAAATCTCACTGAGCACATAACATGATTCTGTGACAAATATTTTGAAGATAGATTAACCTATTAAAAGTACCAAGGATTGTAGGTGACTTAAGAAAAAAGGAAAAAAGTAGCTTTCTTGATTTCTTAGATGGGGTTATAAATAAAATGTTTTAGTCTTTAAAAGTTACCCACATCATGCTTGGGTCATCTGTGTGTTGACATGGTGACAAGGGGCACGTCAGGACAAAACCAGAGACATTCAAGAGCCATGCGAGAAACAGCGGGCACGTGTTAGATGTGCTCCATAGCAAAAGCAGCGGCTTGTTGGAAGGGATGCAGTTAGGGTTAATGTGTGTGGTTAAGCAGGAAATGCTATGAGGAAGCTGATTGAGAGGCGGAGGACAGAAACTAAGAATGAGTGATGGCCAAGGAAGGCAAAGTAGCTGCAGGCTGGATTAGAGGAGTGCAACCTAATGCACCCTGACGACTTTCGTCTTGTCCCCAGTCCTTTAAACCTGCTGAGAAGCTGCATGGGCTACTCCACATCTTAACCTGCTTGCCTCCAACATGAAATCCACAGGCATAGTATAAATTTAACTTGCTTTATATCTCATGTCTTTATAATTTTTTCATTGTGTATTACTCCCTTCCAAATCTGAATATTTAAAGAAGAAAATCAATTAAAGTTAGTTCACCATGCTTTTCCACCTCTGGATATGATTGTGGAAGGTTTTTTTTGTTCACATCGCTTTATTTTAATTTATTGTTCATGATCACCGTTACAACTCATTTAGAGACTTCTTTTCCCTGGTTACTAATCCCTTCAGAGCTGATGGCTATATCACAAGTACTAACACCATCATTATTATGCACTGGCATGTTTTTATGGAGACAGAGCAGGAAGCAGAAAACATCTACATCTTTTCCCTGGAGGAAACTCTAAATGTACCATGATAGAGGTTAAAGAGCCCATATTAATGACACAGACTCTAGAGAATATATTATCTGCAGACTTTTTGTAGTCACAAAGATAATATTAGACTGAGAGTGTATTTTTATTAAAGTTCTAAAAATTATGATTTAGCCTGGAATTCTACTATGACTACTAAAAATTTAAAAAGCACTTATATGAGACCAGGTTGAAAATGACTCCTTAATTCCTGGTTTTTAGAGTTAACTTTCAACTATAATGGAAAACTCTACATTTAGAGACTGAGACTATCTGGGCTGTTTACTGAGCGTCCAGTGGGTTCCAGGTTGGGAGTCAGGGCTGTGGATAAACGATCTCTTAAGGAGCAGGACCTGCCTTTTCAAAACTATAATATTAATTTAGAAAGTTGGACGTCAGTATGAGCTTCTTGAAAGATATTTCTAATATTTTAGGAAAAAATTTTTGAAGAATAATTTTAAATAAAAGCTCTGAATAATACTATCTCCTTTTAAAATGCAGATATATTTTTGTTCATTTTTGGCTACAGAAGTGCTGGTTTTAACTACACTGATTTCAATCAGGCAAGTCTCTTGGATAAAATCATTAGCATTAGCTAGTTGGTGCTATAAGCAACATTTTGGAGACAGCTTATAGACATGACTGATGTCTAGCCTTTGATAGACATTGATAGACATGCTCTGAGAAAAGCTCAAGATGAGGGGATCTCATTAAGGAAGCAATTTGGTGTCTCGAGCCTGCACCTGATCACATGCTGTCAGTCAGGATTTCAGATATGAAGCCAGAGAACGCAAACAGAAGCAAAATGTAACTTCTCTCCTGTGTGAGCGAGCGTCAGCGCAAGTGAGCAAGGCCAAGAGTTTCGCAGGAGGCTGGAGCAGGACAATGCAGCAAGAGGCTCTACATACTCCTGCTTTGGTTCCCCCTCCTTTTTAAAACCACTCCACACTGTTTTCACATATCTACTTTCGTTTTCTCTACCATGGTTTATCACGTTTATCAAAAAGGGGAAAATCAGCACTTGCTTATTATGGGAAAGGGGGAAATAATTGGATACGACGAAAATTTAAAAATTGATTCAATTTTAAAAATCATCAGATAAAAGGTTATTGAAAAAAAGTATGGAGGTTAAGAACGCAATAGGTTAAATAGTATAACTGAAGAATAATTTACCACCTCTGACTTCTCTCTTCATTTGAATTATTCAGCTTTTACCAGTGGATATTTATGATGGATAGATTTGTAATTATGAAATATTGAGTGATTTCCACCATTTACAAAAGCATTAGCACTGCTGTGGGTGCCTTGATCTTGTTCATTTGCTGCTTACGTGCTACCCAAGGACAGAGGGTAGCGTACTTCTGTACTTCTCTTGACCATCAAAGAGGGAATGTAACACTGACTCTCCTGCAGACACAAAAGTACTTGCTGCACAGACTAGTGTGTAAAGAAATGGCAAGGAAAGTTTGGAAAGATATATCCTACAGAAAGATTTCTAAATCCATCTTTCTTTTAGGTGATCCTATATGTGTTATGTAATAACAATGTGTTTATATTTTTGCCTCAACTACGGTCCTGAAAATATTTTCAGGGTAGCACCATACTTTTTCATTTTTGGTAATATCTCAAACCAACACAGTGCCAGAAACATCATGAACACTCAATAAATGTTTATTGTTTTATCTAACTACTTTGGCTAACTACATGGGGCTGCAAGCCACAAGAGATCCTCCTCCCATAAAAAAAGAAAAAGCATGAAATCTTCATCAAGGGATATTAAAAAAACTAAAAATGTAAATAAATAAAAGGCATATATGTTCCTGAATTAGAGAGATTGAATATTTTAATGTTGTACTTCTTAAATTAATTTATATGTTTGATGCAATTCAATAAGAATCTCAATAAGTAAAATAGATAATAGCTAAATGACAAATAAATAGAGATGTTAATAAATTTTAGAAACTTAGAAGGTGATTTCAAGTTTACTTTGAGAAAAATAGCCATAACAATTTGGGACAAATTTTCATGAGTGAGAAATGTCCTACTAGATGTAAAAATAAAAAGGTACAATAATTAGAAACATGTGGTTCTGAGAGAAGATGTAGCAGCTCAAACAGAGCAGACTTGATAGAAATAGCAAGGCAGATGTAAACAATTAGTGTATGATAAACGGTATGATAAAATATTTGGAAGAAGACTCATTCAATAAACTATGCTGAGAAAATTTGTGTATAGTTAGATGATTGCTCCTCAACAATGCTGCTTTATCAAAATGAATTCTAGAGTATTAAAAAATTAAATGGAAGACATAAAACTATTAGGAAAAAAGAAAGACACTACAGAAGTTTATTTTACTGATCTCGAGAGGGGAAATTAAATTCTACATATAAAAGCAATGCAAGACATTCAAAGGAAATAATTTATATTGCTATTATAAAAAGTAAAGCATTCTGTGCATTATTATGATTCAAAGGCAAACACATGGTAAGTCAGAAAATATATTTGTAATATATATAGCAAATATTTTTTGGTCAATTGTACAGAAAGATTTAGTGGAGAAAATTTACTAAATTTCTCAATTAGAAAAGCAAAAGACATCATGGAGGAGGCTGACAACTGGCTAACAAAATCATTCTCTTTTTCTTCAATAGTGGCAGAAGTGCAGTCTGGCACATGGCTAGATTCATTCCCAGCCTCCTGCATGGCCACATATCTAAGTTCTCTCTAGTGGAATAGGAACAGAAATGATGTACCACTGCAAGGCCAGGGCATTTCAAAGAGTGAATGTCTCCGTTCTCCTTTTTCAGCCAGTGTGATGTGACCCGACTTCAAAAATAAGGCTTTAGGGGATGGCAGCGTCACAGAAAAACAGGAGCCTGGATCTCTCAATCAGCATGTGTCCACCTGCCAACTTAATGCCTACTGGCCATTGTGCTACATAAACCTCTATTTATTTTAGCCTTCACATGGTTACCATTTGTTATAGCAGTTTAGCCCACCCTGATACACAGTGCTTAAAAGAAGAAACACAAATGACTAAGAACCACATAAAATATATTCATTTTCATTACTGATAAAAAATTATAAAAGTGCGAATCCATTTTTGACTGTCTAATAATTACTGCAAACATAGAAAACAAATGCAAAAATCTCATTTTAAGCAAGAGTTCAGGGAAATTACCATTCTCATATATAGTTACTGACAATGCATACTGGTCCCAATTCTTTAGAAATAATTTTGCAACACATATTTTTTGAGGAGTCTTGGAAAAATCACGTATTTTAACCTAATAATGTGTTTTTGATAAATTTATCCTAAGTAAACAGTATTAATGAAGATGTAGGTGCAAAGATGTTCACTGCAATATTCTGTATAATAAAACATTTGGAAGTAAATTAATGCTTCCAAATAATAAGATGAATAACTAAACTTCAGTGCATTCAGATGATGAATTATTATGGACCCATTCAAATTGTGTTTAGGAAGATTTTTAAATTATATTTAAATACTCATATCATAATGATTAGTGTAAAACAGCAGCACATAAAATGAAATATAGAATATGCATCTAATATTTGGAAGGTGGGCCAGAACTATATATATTTATAAATATAGACAATTTTATACACATACACTTATATATTTGAAAGGATACATGAAAAAATATTGGATTTTGTACAACTTATTTCCATAATCTTACCTTTACCTTTGTGCATTTTCTGGAACACTCCACAGTAGGTATTTAGTGGTTTGTAATTGGAAAAGAAGCAATTTTGGAAAGAGAAAACAGGCTGTCAAAAAACTGAAGTAGGTTTACAAAATTGTATTTGTCAATGTAGCAGCCATTGTAGCAATTAATTTAAAATATGCAGCTATTCAGAGGGCTATGTTAGCTTTATTTATTTTTGTTCTCTGGTTATTAAATATTTTATAGTTTTAGAGCTTCAGAGGGGTAGCATTTCTACAGAGTATTATGAAGATGATACATTGGATATCAAATATTTTTAAAACTTTTTATTAAAGTATAAAATACATACAGAAAAGTGCACGTATTTAAAGTGTACAGTTTTATAAATTTTCACAAACTGGGAATACCCATGTAACCCATGCCCAGACCAAGAAACAGAACATCAGCACCCAGAGGACTTTCTTATGTTCCCTTTTAGTTATTTCCACCAAAGGTAATTGCATAGACTAATTTTGTATATATGTTGAAAGGAATGAAATCATATAGAGTGATTTGTGTTGTGTCTTGCTTCTAACACTCAGCCTTATGAGTATGACAGTGCATGAGTTTTGATTGTCCTACATACACTCTCACTAACACTTAAAAGTATCTATTTCTTTCTGTTTTCTGTTTTTAGTCATTCCAGTGGCATGAAGTGGTTGACATCTTAACAATATCGGGTCTTCCAATCAATTAATACGGTATATTTCTACATTTATTTGGGTCTTTACGTTTTTCTCGATAATACATACTAGTTTACAATGAATACACGTTAGAAATATAGTGAATTTTCTTTAGATTTATTCCCAGTTATTTGATGTTATTTCTCTCCACTGTCAATTATATGTATCATTTTTAAAATTTTGTTTCCCATTTGTTTGCAGTACTCCCTGGTGCTCTATCCCATGAACTCCACTGCCCTGATCTCTCCAGACTTTCGGCTCTGTCTCCCCCACCCAAGGAGTCCTCTCTGCTATCCTGCCTCCCCCTCCTTGTACTGTGGCCCAGAAACTCTCTCACTGCACTACACTGGGGCAAGTTTAAGTCCCACCTCATTATATTCCTGCCCCCCATGGATTATAACTCTTCATGTCCTGATGTCCAGTTTCTCAAAAATTGTTTTTTACACATTTTTCCTTGTATGTATGTGTGGTTGTTTTAGGCAGGTGTGCAAACCTGGCCCCTTTTACTGCATCTTGGCCAAAACACAAAAGATATAAAATTCATAGTTGTTTGTTTTATTACTGTTTTTTTAAACCATGCAAATGCATTTTTGTACTTTTTCAACACATGTCAAATTTTGCATACATAGAATTTTTAGTGAAATTTTTAAGAGGTATGGAGTTCCAATTTTGAAAAGTTACCACAGTTTAAAACAGGTTAGCATATTGTAAGGTTTTTTCCAATCCTAATGTTTCAAAAGAAATTGAAACATTAGTAGAGGAAGGAATGGGGGGAGCCATACAGGTTTTTTCCAATCTAAATGTTTCAAAAGAAATTGAAACATTAGTAGAGGAAGGAATGGAGGAGCCAAAGAGAGACTGTTGAATAACAATTGGGCTTTTGTTACTGGTAAATAGAAGTAGTGTTAGGTAGATAGTGAGGGATTCTGGGTCTCCTAGGGACGAAAGTGGGTGCTGTTGCCTCCATCTTGGTCCTGCCCCACCCTAATTCTCCATACCTGGGGGAGGAGGGAATACCCTACAAATCTGCCAATCAGAACTTGGTGTGACAGCTGCAAAAGAAT